>KB663633.1:4945712-5027458 GCA_000349025.1 Anopheles minimus | reverse complement strand
AAGGGAAAACATGAGAAAAATAAGCAGACATAAAACTGAATTTCACATAAATCATGCAATTTTTTTCCTTAGAATTTTAAATGCATCACAAAGCAACGAATAATTTTTTTAATGACAGTTTCTTCTCTGTTCCTGCTCCTTTTTTGCTAGTATTTTTGTTAATAAACGGAATTCAATCTATACAGTAAAATCCAACACTTGCTTACATTGTGTATGGATCCGCTCCTGTGGCGATTTCCATGAACAATCGATCGGGTTTCTCGTCAATTGCAGTGCACTCACATTGGGCGAGGTGTTGTTAATATCGAAGGTGTTAATAAAATTCTTGTCCGCATTAATCATCAGGGATCGTGCCGGTACGAATGACAAATCTAATTGGTGAAGCCGATTAAAACTTATATCAAGTTGTATCAGATTTTTTGGGAATTGTTTGCTACTCAACCGAATGAACTCTAGTTTATTCCACGAAAGGTTCAAGTTGAGTAAGTTATCCATGTTTGCTACACTTTCAATTGCAAAGTAGGAAAGTTGATTATTGCCTAAAGAGAAATACTGAATATTTGTCCAGTTTTGTACACACACGGGAACAATGCTTAGATCATTCTTCCACAGCGATAAAACTGACACCCCTGGAACGTTCCAGCTGCAGAGGGTTAATTCCTTTAGTCTATTGCTATTTATCTCTAACCGATCCAATGTTTGGTGCGTTATTGATCCGGTAATAGATTGTATCTTGTTATTTCTTACATCCAGATAAGCTATACGATGGAAGGGAGTGAACAACACTAGGTTGAGTGATTTTAAGTTATTTTCCGACAATTTTAGATAACTGAGCACATCGTACAATGCGCAAGATCTTGTTGCTGTGTTAGCAACGCTACGTATTTTGTTTCTTTTCATAACAATCACCTGCAGTAACGAGTAATCACAAAATGCAGCCAGATCCAGGTGTCGAACATTTGATTCCGTCACTGACACGAACTCTAGCGATCGTGCATTGCCCAATGTTCGTGGCAATTTAGCCAATTTAGACTCTTTAACCGTCAGCCGCGACAGCATGGATCGTTCGTCGAAATTAATTTTTGTCAGGCTGGTAGATGTAATTCTTAGATCGTTAACATCCATTGGCACACTAATCCATTTCAGCGCTAACGAAGATTGTACGGTAACAATCGGAGGCAATTTTGTTAACATCTGCATTTCCAGATGTTCAATCAGCACATTTTGCAACACTACCATCGACGTGTTTGTGGGAATATATTGATAAACGAACGTATCTTCGTTGGATGTAAAGTCAATCACGTTACAAAACATCGAGAAACATGTTAGGCGAATTGCAGCGTTGCGTTTTAGTACATCCAACACTAGCAGCATCCTACAATGGGTAGGATAAAGTAATTTAGTACGATCTCGCTCTGTTGATGTAATGATGAAACGCACCTTATCAACCACTTGTTCACGACACCCATTAGAAGACGAAAACAGCTAAACGCGACGGTCAATCCGACCACTATGAACAAGCCCTCTAGTGTATGCACTCTTTTTATAAGGTAAATTATCATCATTATTTATGAGGTAAATTGTCGTGATAAAACGAAGAAAAAAAGTTCTTTTCCGGCAAAAGAACGGCAAACCGGTTTGCGTGTAGTGAGATTTTATCCATTTGTAAAATGATTGATAAATTATTTAAATCGTATTAAGTTTTTTAAATCGCCAATTTGAAACGGTTAATATAAAATAGTTTTCCAGCAAATCATTTGGACAGCAAGATTTGATTTGATGCATTGATGATCGTTTTCATTAATTTTCGTTAAACAACTGCTGATAAGAATTCCAATGTTATTCGAGTTCGTTGCCCTTCAGTTCTCCCTCTGTAATTCTGCAATTCATATGCCATTAGGTGTAATGTTTCACAATTATGCGCAATCCGCAACAATTCTGGAAGTTGTGGGATCCCATTTTATTGATCCTAATTCCATTTTACCAAGAGAAACATATTTTCCACTTGCCATCGCAATTAATAAGTTGCGTTAAAACTATTTATTTGATTTTTAAAATGTATTTGTTTTTTGTTGAGCATATTGAAATATCTCATATGTTATGTTATATACTTACTGAAATAGTTATAATATAACATTGCAGTATTTTTCATTTCATTGAATGATACTAGTTGCAACATTCCAACATTGAAGCCCAAAAATAGCATTCAAACAAATTACCCGTAACTCGTTAAGCAACGTTGTTCAAGCGATTACGGATTAGTTGCTACCGCGATGTTCACAATCCGTTTAACGATGCATTTTCGAAAAAAATATAATTTTTACGTAATTTCTGTTTTAGACTCAGAGGAGCTTGTACTGTTGCAATTTGAACAAGTGATTCTGACTTTTTCATTTTTTTTAATGATTTGCTCTTTAAAAAAGCGTAAAATGCAATGCAATAAAAGCGTGACTTTATCAGTATTAAGCAGTAATACAGAAGCTGTTGGACATATACAGAATTAAGATTTTCAAAAACATTCTCGTCACCTCAAAGATCAACCCTGAAGACTGCTACAGCATTGAAACCGGTTTTTTCCTGGAGCTTTGTATCTATCTTCTCAAAGATGTTTTGAAATGTCCGTTACAATCACAACGATTGTGTTGGGTTTAAAATCTATTGTATTACACACAAATAAATTGAAGTTGGCCTACAACATTGTTTCAAATAAATTTACAAAAAAATAAAAAGAAGAAAAGATAATGATTGAAATGTTATATTTTTGGGAGACCTATTAGTGTGTCTACATTCATTGATGATCATAACTCTGTACGATCATCTTTCCGTTTTAACGAGATTCTAATTGCTTTGGAAAACTGTCTGTGTCCATCTGTCTAGGGTCCGGAAGGGCTTACAGCCGTTACTTCAAAAAAGGTGTGTCTATGCTGCATGCGACAGCATGAATGACAAAGTATGTATCGAAGCAAACAAAAACCAACACACGCGCCTGTGGCCCTATACCTCCCGCACATGAATGCAATGGCAGCAATTAGCGTTCGATGGTGTTGGTGCGATCGATCCGGCGGCGGCGTGGAAGCGAAACATAACACGCACAACAACGAAAGCTGTGGCCGCGAGTGGTTTCTTTCCTTTGCGTTACTGCGGTAATAACACTCTTTTTGGAGGTTTTTCCCGTGGTATTTTTCCAACTAAAGTGAGTAAAGTACTAGTAAGCATACTTTACATTCGTGTTCACATTAAAAAAGTGCGTGGAGTGTGTGATGGAATTGGGAAATGGTTTGATCGTAGCTTCCCCTTAAGACGAACTCATGTGTTTGATCATCTACCACACCCTAACACGCCCTGTGTGAGAAACTCTGCCGAGTTAGAAAAGTGTTACATTTCTTCAGAAAACTGTGCGAAATTTTTAAAAGCAGAGCTTACTGAAAGTTTTACAACAGTTAATGTTAAGCGATTGTGGTGACCCATCTAGAAAATTCCCGAGTGTAGAATATGTGGAAAATACTCTTCAAAAAATCCGTGCCATGATCACACGCCCATGTGCAACCATGTTTCATGTGTCAAACGATGGCTTCCTCCAGTCAGTGGTGCAATGTATGGGAGGGTTGATCGGATGCGATCGCGCCCAATGCAGTCTTTTTAAATTAAATTCCGTCAAGTGACCATGGTGACGCACCGCAGTAGGGACGGATACGTTAGGCGCATTCTTTCCACACACAATTGTGAGCCAGTGCGGAGTGTGGATATGGAGAAGAAGAAAAAAAGATGGAGGCACCGGTGTTGGTGCTGCTGGTGGTCATTTCACCAACACAAACGCGCGCATGGTTCCATTAATTGAAACTTGTTTATATCGTAAGGGTTGGAACGAGGGTTAAAGTTGTATCCACTGCACGGCATACTTGATGTGTAGTGGTGGGTGCGTTCAACAGGTGGCTCAATGGTCTAGGGGTATGATTCTCGCTTTGGGTGCGAGAGGTCCCGGGTTCAAATCCCGGTTGAGCCCGTGATCGTTTTTTGTTTAGTATTTTGGATGTCAAGTTGTATATAACATTTAACACTATATAACACTATATAACATTTAGCTTGTTTTACAATTTATCGAAAAAGCTTTTATTCTTTTTAATATTTGATGTTTATTATACAAACGTGTTATTTAAATTAAAATGAGTTTTATACTCTGGTGCATTTTCCTTTACTTTATATAAGAGTTTTGAAAGCTTTAGTTAAAAGTTTTTCTAAAAACTTTGTATAAGAGTTTTAAAAGTTTCAAAAGTACAAATAGCGTTCGGCATACAGCTCAACTCAATTTTAACTCTTCGTATTCCGAACATACATCCATGAGATATATGGCAAGAATCTGTGAGGCAAGAGTAAAGAAAAAAAGTATATTGCCTAAGGATTGTTGAGGACTCATACCACCAGGGAATGCCAAATTAAAAGCAAACAATTTCGCGGCTTGTGCGTTGTTCCCGTAAACGAGCACCTGCAATCATGTACCAAAATGAGACAAGATTCAATCATGTATTCAATTAAATATTCAACAACACGCTTGCAAGCGTTTCGATAACTTTACATCGCGATCAGTTGTTCCGTTTCAAAGTGACTCTCGTTTTAACCATGGCAAAACGTTTAACCCCAAAACAGGACGAGAGCTCACCTTACGCCCATTTGCACATCTGGCGCTCACAATTCGATCGATGTGTTTAATTGATTCATTTTCATTTACACGTTTTTCGCCAGATACCACCGCCATTACACGCAGCTCCACTAGCAACCCAAACAGCATCCGGACCGTTTTGTACCGGTAGGTATGGTGTAGTATCATGTCCACCATCGAGGAACGTACAGCGTACCTAGACAATCCATACTTCAAAGGACACATCTACGGGAACTTTAACCCGTTCTACGTTACAATCGCCATCTGCACCGTGCTCGGTGTGTTAATCTTCGTGCTGAACATCGTGTGCGGTTGCTGCTCCAAGCACAAGCAGTACTGGCAGGACAGGCATACGGGTAAGAATCGAACGCTATACGTTGATTGCTTTAATTGAGATGCACTTTAATCTTGCCGTTTTGTAGGAAATCGGTGGTTAGTGTCATTTTGGTCTGCTACACCGCATAAGCAACCGCCACTGGATCTGACCGAACTGAAGGACGCCAGCCACTTCCAGCCAGTCAACGTAAGTAGACGAATGATGCGTTTTTTGTTGTAAGGATACATTCAGCGCTTTTCAAGCCTTGCTGCCACGAATTCCAACGCGAACACCAATGAAGCGAACAGATATCCTATTATCAGAAGATAATGTAGCGATCCTAACTCATGCCAGCTTATCGTTTCCTGAAGCACGAACATCCTCTCCACAATCCCATCGACTTGACGCACGTACATAGATTTCCAGTAGCGCGTTAATCCTGCCTGCTGAACGATACCGATGTAGTGTAATAGTTGGTCAGCAATTGGACTGTACTTTAAGACGGACATGCCATCCAAATGCCAGCGAACGTGCTGATCCAGTAGGTAGTACCGCACCCGATAAGTGTCCCAACGCGCAAGTATTAGCTTATGCAGCAGTAGTTGCGCATTGTCGCAAGACATCAAAAAAGCACAGCGGCCCTGTTGAACGTTGCGGATGTGTTCTTAGGAATCGGACACCACCAGTTGACGGTGCGCGTGCAGATCCCGATAGTACTCGAGCGCACCCTCGCGAGTAACTTCTAGCGGTATGTCCGTTTGCAGGAACTGGTCCAGCGTTCGCAGATGCGGCGCGTTCAGCGACTCTATGAACAGTGCGTGCAGTTTGACCCAGTATGCTTCGGTGAGGAAGAATAGCAGCACATTACCGACGACCAGCAGACGACGTTCGGTGTTTGTGTAGCGCTGGTCAGGCACTTGGTCACCGAACAGTATCGTCAGTAGCAGCGTGTTGGGAAAGAGCTGTGGTAACATCCAGTTCAAAACGAAAGCAATCACTATAAGGATACCGCAAAGGATCCACACTGGCAGCGAGAATGGTATGAGCAAGAAGTAGAATAATCCTTTCTTGGACATCTCTGGTATAGCCATGCAATCGCCACTCATATCACCCAAAGCCATGGGCTTCAATAAGTTAACGCTACTGTAGATCTTTGGTGCAATTTCGAAGTCAGTAGCATTTTGCTGTTTCGTAAACAGCAGCACTGCATTCGTATGTGTGGCAAATGTATAGAAGAACCAATGGTAAACACCTGTCACACCTTTGTTACCGATTATTAGGTAGGGAAATTCAAATTGCGTCTTAATTTTCAACGGTCGGCTGTCTAGATTTCGGTTACGATCTTGAGTAAGCAACGCCCGATATACTGCGGAGGAACGCGTATCGAAGATACGATCCCTGTAGTCACTCACAAGTGTGTCGACGGTTTGTCTTCGGCGTCGCAGAACGCACGCATTCCGAATTCCCGACGGTGGGAAGGCACGGAACAAATTCATCAAACTAACTATTGACGAGCGATCGTTGATGGTTACGACAAAGTGTGCTGCCTGATTCCAATTTGTCCCAATCGATACATTTCTGAGCAGTGCATAGAGTTGTAAACCTTCGATGTGCGGGACTACGATGATATACATCGAACATCGGTGCAGCAACATATCCGGTCCGATAGCATTGAGAAAGAATCGAGGATAGTTAGCAAACCGCTCAAGATAGTGTTGCACCACCGAGAGCCAGTAAAGATCAGTCGTGTTTATAAAAATGCACAACTCATGTTCAGCGGAAGGAGTTTCTATTTTTTTCACATCTGTTGTAATGCGCACGAGACTTTCGACAGCCGAATTGAGGGCAAAGTTTGGAACAAATACAGCAACTAGCAGAAATAAGTATAGCGATGGCGTGTACATCGTGCTCTAGTGTGTAACACTAAACTGTTACTAATGTTGTAACGGCACAGAGTAGACCACCGTTTTGACCGGGAAAGATATCTTCTACCAATATCTTTTGAATTGCCACAAGTGAGTTCTAATTCTCCTGATTATTTCATTACTTATGCGGAGAGCTGCTGGCTTAATTATATCGCCTTAGTTATATATTAATAACTATATATGATAGTCAGCAATCATTTTTCTGTTTATCCAAAGTGTACCTCATTTCTGAAAACCACAATGATGCCTTGTAGTTTTCGTTGCCGTGGTTCCTACTTGTCAGACACTGAATAAACCTATCTATAAATGTTGCGATTATTGATAATAATATATAATTAAAGCTATGTACAATAATATATAATTAAGGGCATATAGCATATAATGCATCGAAGTTCCGGACAATAAATTCACGTTACTTTCTATACTTTGAAACTCATGAGCCGTACAGTTCCGGAAACATGTAGATGCCATGATCCCATTCAGTAGATGCCTTGAGGAACACTCCTTATGTAAGTGCTCTTCTCACTCTGGTTCATTTAATGGCTCTACTTGGACATAATTTTGGTGGAGGAATTTTGGTAATCCTCACAGAGGTCAAAAACATTCTCACTGTCATTCTCACAAGCGACAAAGAAATGGTAATATGTCTAACTTTAATGAGCATGGCACGCTTATTGGTTCGAAAAATTCATTTCTTGTTTGTTGCGGTTATATCATTTCGACATTGACATTCCTCTGTGTGCTGTGGCCTATTAATGTATGGACGGAGTGGACGGCATCTAACATCTAAATGGGGGTAGTCTCGAAGATCGATTACGATTACTCTCCCATGATTTTCTACATCGGATTCCATCGGACTCATGAGTAGGTCAATTTCTATAGTCTGGTTTTCCTACTACTGCTAGAGCCTCAGTTTTCAATACGCTTAGGTCATCCATGCAGCTGAATCCGCTACTGACGATATCCAACTATTTGGTCATGCCGCCCATATATAATGGATTATTCGATTTATTGATACCACGTAGTTGGATAGTCAAAATCCTGACTACGGGGGAACGGTCCCGATGTGATTTGAACTTCGGATTGCGCCTCAGAAATTTTTAATTCCAATCTTTGAGTCATTTTGATTCAATTTACGTAAGCACAATGTGTAGAGAATTTTGAAAGCTAGCTAGGAACATTGATTCTTCAAAACCAGATTTTCAAAACGCTGAATTTGGCACCGGAATTTCAGATGTTTACTTTTGGACCAAATTTCATCCATATGTTTCTGACTGGTTTGAACAGCAGGCACTTTTTGAAAATAACGTTGAAATACATCGTATCAGCATTAGCGGGTCTAACTGAAGTTCGCCTTCCTTCGCCAGATTTGAAGTAGTGGTGGTGCCACAACTCTCAATCTGCTTGGGGCCTACAGAAGGGCCGTCACTGTGTTCCAATGATGATCGGTTAATGTTTTCGGTATGCATAACTATTGTACGGTAGTAGGAAATTCGTGTTTAGCACGGACACATGACTAACATGTTAATAGAATTAACTCTAAAGCCTTTGTTATCCGTTGGTTTGGATTTTTTTTTCTGGTTTAGTGGATTTCATTGCCAGCGTTCGATTGATAATATTAGTTCTAAATAAATTGCTTCTCGTTGCTTCGGCTCTCTGCCAATATTAATTTTGTGAAGATCTTTAGATAATAGAATTTTGTGACAGCAGATGAATTACCTTTAATGAAAAATTGAATAACTATTGCTGTCGTCTGATGACTAGTACTCTTACCATTAAACGACCAGGATCCTCACATATTATACTCGAATTGAACATTGTTGAACATAATTTTTTCTTCCTGTGCGTAAGCTTAATATTTATTATGTTATTCATTTAGCCCCGACGAACAATGGTTTTAGAAATGGATAGCCTCAGATTTGCCAGAATTATGTTTCTGAGGATTGTTTTATGCGTGACCCCCAAATGTTCAAATGTGTAATATTATTTATTTATAAACCCTTAACTATTGCTTTGCCTCGTGTCTGTCTATATCGCTGGATTTTTCCAACCAGCACTTCAATGACAAACACGATCGCCGCACTGCCATAACCAACAATCAGCACATACCGAAGCGATATCAAATCTTTCAGATTCAACGTTTCCCGCTGTACCAATCCACGGTTCACAATGTTCCGTAAGGTTTGGACGGCGTGTTCCCGCCAATACTCCCACAGTCCCGCCTGTCCAACGATCCCAATGAACTGGTGTAACTGCATCGTAACCGGACTAAACTTCGATACGGAAAACCCATTCATACGCCAGCCGAAAAACTCCTCCAAAATGTAGTACGGCACGCGGAACTCGCTATCCTGGCGACGTATTTCCAGGTGAAGGAAAAGCTCCGCATTGCCACATTGCACCATGAAGGCGTGCCGTCCGTTACGCAAGTTGTCGTAATAATCCGGCTCGTCGACAATGCGCACATTGTGGTGCAGCTGCTCGTACGCCTCAATGTCCTCGAAGTGTAGGACACCGATCGCAATGTCGGACGATGCGAGCGCTTCGATCGTGCGGATCCGTGGTTGATTCAACGATTCGATAAACGTCGACAGCAGCTTAGCCGAGTAGGCTTCGCTGAAGAAAAACATGATCACCACGGCAAGAAAGATAAGACGCCGTTCCGATGCAGAATACGCACCATCGGTCGCTTGGTCACCGAACAGAACCGTCAGCAGTATGTTGTTGGGGAAGTTGTGTTTCCAGCGCCAGTTCAGCAGAAATGCAAGGACAAGAAAACATCCACACAAAAACCAGAGCGGTGCGGAGAATGGCGAAAGCAAAAAGTAGATTAAACCTTCCTTCGGTTTTTCCGGCACCACCAAACAGTTGCCCGTGAAGCTACCGATCGCGAACGGTTTGGCCAGAAATTCCTTATTGTAAAGAGTCAGCACGATCTGTACGTCACGCTGCTGGAACGCGACCCGGCAGTTGTATTTTCGTCCAAATTCGGTGAAAAAATTAAAATAAATACCAGTCGTCTGGTACCGTTCTTCCATGAGGAAGGGAAACTCAGCGTAGTTCGCTATCACCACACGTCGACCGTCGAGTCCTAGGATGCTGCGATTTGCCAACAAGCTGGGCAGTTGATCGACTGTCATTGCGTAATCCAGCCCGTAACTCTGCCCATCGGCCATCATCGTGAAGGTACGGTTGTGTTCCGGTGCACTCATTAGCACAAACCCATCCCGTACGCCCATCAGGGCAAAGTTTTCAAACTGGTTGTATATGTAACGTGCGATTGTTTTTACATTGATCATCACAGCGAACCGAGCCGCCTGGTTCCAGTTGCTGTTGGTCGAAAGGAACTGGATGCGCAGGAACACTTGGCGTGCTTGTGCTTCCGGTTCGAAGATCAAATAGAGCGTACAGGTGTGTAGCGGCACATCGCCCAGTTTGGTGCGGCTGAGAACTCTTGGTAGCAGCGGAAATTGGTGCAGATAGCGCTCCAGCACATCGCTCCAGTAGTGATCGTCCGGTGGTGAAATGCACAGCTCTTGTCCGGCAGCCGGACGTTCTACCGGTCCCGGGTGCGTTGTGAGATACGCCAACGAATCCACCGCTGCGTCCGCACTTGGGGAAACCACCATACCGCAGCGCACGAGAAACAGTGCCACATCGAGCTGAACCATCGCTTCTCCAAGTGTGTCGCGTCGTACTGAGTGTGAGTGGAAAAATGGGAAAGAATTGCACCGAGGGCGCGCACGATAACAGCAAACTCTCCCGAGACTCATTGGCAAGCAAAAATGGTAATGGGTTTTCAACGTCGATAGAAAATTAGCCCCGAGGGATTCGAGTCGGAATGTCGAACTGTTCGTTCGAGCACATCGAACATCGGGATGGTATTTGCCAGGTGGCAGATCAAAGCTAGCATAACATTATAGCAGACAAGCAAGTGCCCACAATTAGGAGAGGTTGTGTTTAATGTTGTTTAAAGTTTATCAAATAATATATTACACTAATGATTCTTGCTCAATTGTAGCAAACTGATGCACAGGAACAGATAAGAATGGACGTTGATTCCAGTTTAATTCCACGATCGCCCAAAATCGAATTGATTAGCGTTCGCGTTTGTATAAACCTCCCAGGGAAAGGAAGAGCTTGTGGAGTTGGAGTCATCGAGAGTTGCCCGTGTGGAAATCTCGTCCGCGTCCGGTCCGCTAGCTGGTGACCAATAATTGATGGGAAACATTATTTAATTAAAATTCTCATCTTCTGCACGGCCTTTCCCAGCACCGGAACCGAAACATGGGAACGCTGGCTCGTTACGGGTGTGTGCTAGGTGTTAGGCTCGCAAAGGATAATCCTGCCCGAATGGGGACCGGTGCACTGTAACGTAAATGTTGCCGCAGGTTGAACTGCTGCTGCTCGATCCATTGGTCCAATTATGGTCGTTTTGCGCTCCAGTGTCAACGCTATCGGGCGGACACCACTATCTCTTCTGCCCATCAATATACGTTGCTGATACGGAGCGGCGGAAACCGACGAATTAAAAGGGAGCGACGAACTTTAACCACCTTGTGTGCGGTGCTTTTTTCAATTTGATTTTCCGTTAGTGTTCCACAGCTATGGGAACAGTTTAAAAGTGGTTTCTGGCCGGTAAGTGGCATGGGAGAATGGATAAATGTATCTGTTTCCATTAGATAAAGTACGAGATCGCCATAAAGTAGTTGCGTGATAGTATTGTGCTATCACATCTGCACCAATAGTGTGGTTGGAGTTAGAGTATAAAATTGAAAAAAAGATCCATTGGCTTTGTACAACAGCTGGTGTTTTTAATGTTTTGCTATCGCTGAAAGTCCCCTTCGAGTGGAAAGGATGCGTTTTTGCAGGTGATATTCAATTATGTTCACCACTACACTCGTTGCGGATACTGTGACATTCAAGTGTGATTGTACAACGGCTTGCATAAGTCATTTGGACATTATTTTAGGTTTATTATTATATAAAATGGTTTTTTTTTTCTGAATGCTGAATTAATTCGTATTTGATTAGACCTAGATCGATGCTTTTTTAACTACTTTAATTTTAACTTAACTCATTTTTTCCTGGTTAATCAAAAGCGAAAATTTGCAGAATTGTGCATAAGGCGTTAGATAAATTAATTTAATTAACGATTTTTTATAAACAGATTATTAATTTTTTTCATATGATCGACAGTCTCTATTGGGCCTGGTTTTAGAACAACTATAATATAACTAAGATGTTCTTTTAACTAACCATAACAACAGTCGCTTTCAATTGTACTGTAAATTCCTGTTCCATTTTCTGCATGTTCCAACCGTGCATGATAGCTCACACAACAATCGAATGGTACGGGTTCGCCAGAAAGCCAATTGCAAATCGCATGAACGAGCACGAAAAAGCGCAATACATTCGGCTGTACGCACCCGTACCCGTGATCGAGCCAATAATCGTCGATTTGCCGCATCACCACAGGACGTATCATGCGAACACGACCCACGAACCCTCCAAGCAAGCACCAGCCCACGGTTGGCGCGGTAACACATTGACCGAAATTAAAATTAATCCCACACGCCGTCGAACAAACGTTATGTTGTGGGCTGGCCCCTGTTGAGAAGCGGTTTGAACCCGCAAACAGCAAGGACACACAAAAAGGTCTATCCTTCTTTCTGCTACATCACCATAGCGGCCAACACCGAAGGATCCGTGGAAAACTAGCTAAATTGAAATGCATAAAGATGCATAATTGAACGCATCGCCAGCGCAAATGTTCCAGTTGCGAGAGTTAATGGATTGGGATATCGATACAGATTGTGCCGGCACAAAATGCGCACGATAGTGGCACTCTCGTTGGGATGGTGCAGATTGAGCACGGATAGATAGAGGGCTTTTTTTAACCCCGAGCCACGGTAGAACTGAACGGAACGATAAGAAACGAAATGGCTAATGAAAAGGAGCGGTACATTGAATTATTGACGGGGTGGGAAATATGTTGATAATTCATGCAAAAAGATTTGCTTGGAAGAACGTGGAACCTCCAATGGATATGGTAGGGTTTTCGGTTTGATTGCATTGATTGAATGGAAATATGGTACAATTGATTTCAATTCGCAAACTATATAAGTGCTATATTTTCTTTTAATGAATAATGAATTTAATCAAACGACAGTTCTTCAAGTACAAGTTTGAAAAATGCGCACCAAAATTCCTGAATTTGATTGAAAAAGGTTATTTTGTTGAACAAATTTTAGTTGTATAATGAGTTTGTTATGGTTTCTACAACCTTACGGAAACTTGCCAGAACCTTGGACGAGGTTATGGAAATATTCCAGCTGTTTCTTGATCTTGGTAATCAGTTGATGCACCCTTTTTGGCAGTACTAGTATTGGAGCAGAGTGTAATATATAAAGAGTAGGAGAAAACATTCTATATTTCACATCTGGTAATTGATGATCGTCTGATTTCATGGAGTACTTTTCAAAAACGACAACATCCGGTAGAATTTACGTACAATTATATATCGCTGTATTGTTTGCCTAAAGCAAAATTCACTTTCTTGTCACTCAGCTTAATAACCAAAAGATATTTTTTGAGATCTTTTTGGAGATCAAGCACTCATCTTGTTGGAGGACATATATCTTTCCATATAGGGTGATAAGTCATCCCGACAGCAACCGATCAACAAAACTCATTCAATGTACTCGGTTCTCCATGAAACCACTGCAGTTCGAGGTTCGTTCACTTTCTCCAAAGACCATCTTCCTTTACACCATCGTAAATTGACCTAAGGATCCTTCGTTCGAAAATTCTTGCCTGAATGTTGCTTTCAAGTGGTGTCCAAGTTCTTTGGTGGTCATGAAACGCCCAAATAATGCCAGTCGCTGTTTTCCAATATCATGTTGATTTAGTAGATCTACTAAGCCATCAGCAAAAGCCTCTCATTAACACAAAAAAAAACTCTGGACAAGACAACGATAAACAAGACTACAAAATACCTTGAGCATATGTATGGCTTCAGTATGCCTAGCAGTCCACTTATTCCCAACAAAATATAATCCAATCTCGTCTACGCCAACCAAATAACCAATGTTGCATCCTGCTTTATCTTTACAGCCCGACGTGGAACGCCCGGTAGAGTACACCGTGTCACACCATCGACCCCAATACCAATATCCTCCTGCTTCCGGACGAGGAGCTTCACCGCAGGGCTACCATCATCGGGAAGAGTACGTGGAACTGCAGAAGCGTGAAAGCGACATTTAAAGTACAAGATGGCTTGGTTGATCGTGTACCCAGCGGTGGCCATGTTGGCCATGTTTATCGTGCTGGTCATCATGATGATCCTGCGATTCGGTGCTCAGCTCTGCCAGCTGCGCCATCATGCACTGCCGGATGATCAAGATTTGCGCGATCAAGCGTACGATCAGAAGGTTAGCTACGCTTGACACATTTTAAGCAGATCGCCATGGATGACACCAAAATGGCAGTCCCGTCGTTCCGTGCGGCAGAGAGTAGGAACCGCGGACACCATAACTTTTATTTGTCTTTTTTACACTAACATTCCACACAAAACTAGAAAACGTTTCTTCTAAGCATTTCTTTCATATCGATTTTTACAAAAGAAAAGGGAAAGGATGCAACTTCTTTTATGCGAGAAGCAATGTCATCCGTTTCTCTGTTCCATATTTAGAGATAGATCGTACTAACAGAGTGTCTTTTAGCCCTGCGAATGTGCAGCTAAGTAAAGGTAAGACTTGAAGCAAATGTAACCCATACCGTCCAAAGGAAGCTTTTCTTTCCATAGTTTTACGCGCAATTTTTGAGTGTACGTTTTTAAAGCAACTTGGCATATGTTTAAACGAATCTCGTTCTGTCTACCGTACTATTTCATCAACATTTATTTTTGCAGATGAGAATTGTTTTTAGCAGAAATAAATAAAATCGTCCATTATGCGCAAATCGAGTTTTAAAAGCACAATATAGAATACATTTTCATTCGATTCCTTTTTGCCATTAGTGTGAAACATAATAATCGCTTTAGTAAACATTGTACAAGCAATATGACATGTAGAAAACAATAAAAAAGCACACTCTTTTTACATTTCTTATACACTTGACAGAGTTTTTGTTCAAACATTCGAAACAGAAGTACACAACACTCGCATGTTATCAGTAAATATAATTTTTCACATTTTATTTCTCAACTTTTGTTTTTTTTTTGTTGCTTTCTATTTGACGCACTGTTTTGCGCATTTTTCCTGCTACCTGCTACAGTTTTCCTTCCATTTTCTTGATTTTTTCATGTCAAATATAGTTTAACCTTTTTAGTCTGAGTTTCCGCATCTTCTTCATCCTTTTTCATATTCAGTGGATGTGTTTGTTGTTTGTTTTTCTTTCTCTTGTAGCTGTGTGTCTGTCTGTGTATTTTGCATTTGGTAGTTTTAACCTTTTATTCCTCTTGTTTTGTTACATCTTCTGCATTTGTGTCTGTGTATTGGTTCGGTTCGTGTTACTTCCCGGGGTTTTCTCAACGACTTGTTGCATGTAGTTTTTGCTTTTGCTCCTAACTTGCTCGTCCAACCTACCAACAGGTTGGTGTTCGGGAGCTGACAAAGGACAAATAAAAACAAGGACGCCCGTCTCGATTGTACCATGTGTTGATTAAGTTTTTTGTAATTGGTTTTTCCCTCCCACTTTTTCATTCCTCAAACACCCCTCTTTTTGGGGGAAAAATGAACGTGGCTTTTGTTATGCTTGCAAATTAAAATAGAACAACGTTTGCCTGATCGCACACATGATGCGACAAAAATGTTGCATATCAAATGCACCACATAGCGGGTGCGGTTGGGTTTTTGGGTGGACCGGGAGATAAACAAAATGAGATCAGATTGTGGTTCTTGCATATCACAAGGAGTATATTCTGTTTTTGGGAGCATTTATTGTGAGGGTGTGTATGCATTAGTGTGTCGGAACGAATTGAACGGAGGAAAAACGAAAATTCATAACCAAAAGCTACCACGTATGCGTGTTATACAAAACGTTTTGCGGCGTTGCACAAAACGCCACAGTGTTCGCTCCATTGCGAAGCTATTAAATAGAATCTACGGCCATACATTAAAGGTATATAAGTATGCTATGCGTTATGTTATGTAAAATAATATTTTTTATCGCCACAATTCCACCTTAGCCAATAATAAAAAGAAGAGTACAAACACTGCTTTCAATTAAATTATACAGCGCGCAATAGAACGCCGAAACAGAAAAGAGATACAATAGCGCAAACACGTAGAAATAGAACAGAGTACGTACTGAAATTTTTGACTTTGCTTGGTATTATTGAAAATGCCAACACAAATCTATAATCCGGTATGATAAATAGGTGGGAATAGCATGATTTTTCGTGTCAACCAAAACTAAATTGAACCCGATAAAGAAAAACAAGAGGAAAATTTCCCGAAGCTACAAAATGTCCTTCTATGTTTCTGGTTGTTCTCTCATGTACCGTCAACGTGTCCAGAAGCTAAGGGATTACAGGACAGGACACGGAACGTTTGTCATTTGTGGTTAAAATTGAACCTTCTTCTTTTGATCATTTGCCGTCGTTTTGTGCATTGTTTCCACCATCACTACACTTTGTTTTCTACAACATTTCTTTTAGTACAAATATATCTCTGGTTGTAATTTTCTTGTTACTCCGCTACGTACGGATCGTTTTTCCGCTTTCCATTTCTTGTAATGCTTCGTACGCCCAGCATTCCATATGTTGTTTGCTTTAAATATTATTTGTCACAATAAAAAGTCTTTTTCTTTTCTTTTTTCCTCAAATAACCAACAAACTGCTCTGTGCTCTACAGTTCTCGTGCTCGTGTTCCAAACAACCTCATTCTCCCGATTAGCTCCGTATGAGTGCAGTTTGTTTTTGTTGCCGGAAGTATGAGTACACGGTTTGCTGCCATTTCGCGTTTCTTTTCGCGCTCCTTGGGTGTAATTTTACTTTGATAAGATTATAAGTAATAGTATTCCATGCATGCTGCATACGGTCTGTTTGCTGCTTACGTCATTTCATTCTACTTGTATGCTTTGCTTAGTTCTTAGGTATATCCTTCACATTTTCGTTACATGTTAAGCTGCTTTTTGTTTTCTTTATACGTGTGTAAGTCATCTTACCTAAAAACTATCAATCGTTTGCTTCAACCTTTTCCGAACCGTTTTGCCTTGCTGGTCTAATTGTATGCTTTGTCCTCAATGTGGCATAGTGGCGCACCTGCTGAGGCGATTTGTTAAAATACCACTGCTATTTGATGCGTTTTCCTTCGCTCAGTATCAATTGAACTTATATTACACAAAGCAAGCACCGTGGAAGGATAGTAACGAATCAACATTGCAGCATGATTGGGACACCAGAAATCGGAGTGAATAGTGTACGGAGCTATGTTTAATTCCAAAAGACAGAAGCCCAAATTACCCGATCTTTAACGAATCTTCAGGATTCAATCGCACCAGAAAAAAACGCTTCCAAAAGCAACAGTCTTACGATGAAATTGTACTAAAAAGTGTATATATTTACGACGGGACAACTAAATTGCAAAGAAAAAGAAAACAAACAAAATGTACGCATATAAACCTAACTGAACAGTGGAGAAAATGTAGAATGAGAGAAACGCGTTCGATGCGTTCACAAATTGGTTTGTTTACGTTCTGCACTATGCTTGCACATGCTATTCGGAACATCCTTAGCTTACGTTCGTCCCCTTACAACGCCTAAAACGCATCATATCTTAAGCTAGCAATATGAACCATAACGCATCATTTTCATTTGTTGCACAACTACAATTCTTATGCAATGATGTTTGTTTGCTTTTGTTGTGTATGTATGTTTTGTATAGTGGTTTTAGCATCGCAACTCTCGAGATCTAATGTAACAGAAAAAAAACTATAAAAACACGTACACAATACTATCGATATGACCTTCCCATCTTTCCATTAAACCGTTCAGGAACTTTTTCTCTTCATATCGCTTCGTCGTCCTTTGTCCCTACCGTGTCCTTAGCGCAAAGTCTTCAAGGATGTATGGTCGAAGATGATCATAACTTATTTTATCTCAGTTTTGTAGAAATTGATAGCGGGCTCCCGTTAATCGAACAACTCGTGCGCCATTTCAGATTCCGTAGGCCAACAGTAATCGATAGTATAAACTATAGTAGAGAAAAAAAAAGTTGTCTTGACACAAAAGGGAAACCATTACGATATTTTTTAAACAAACTGTTCAGCACTTTTTTGCTTTAACCTGCCGTGATCTGCTGTTTTGTTTGGTTATGTTTTCCTTCTTCGGAGCAAAATCAACCATATATATAAGAGCTGATTACACTATATATTGTATCACACCTGACAACTCACACCTTGAAGTCGTTGTTGTACATACATTCACTAATGTGTTTTTCTTGTTTTGTTTCATTTTGTTTTCAATCAGTCTATAACTTTTAGGAGGGGGTATTATATTAACCTGGCAAATGTATTTGTTTCAGGGGCCCTTTCCTTGCTGCCTCGAAAAATAGTTCTCTTTCTTCTTCTTTGCTTTCTATTCTATTTTACAACTTCACGCGCATGTGGAGGTGAAGGAAGACGAAATAATAAAAGCATTTTCGTCCTAATTCTTCACTTTACCTTTGCCGATACTTGAGCACATATCGGATTGATCGGCACGAAATACACGGGCAGAACTGAATGATAGAAATTATTTAAAAAAAAAACACACACATCTATATATGTACCATCAACCCAATCAGTTGCAGGAGACGGACGGTTGGTGGGAGTGGTAGGAAAACGTAAACATACCGTACAAAGTTGTAGGTACTGATGGTCGCACGAGTGCGAACGACGCGGAAGGTTGAAAACGTTACCCCCATTCAACCGGCGCAGCGTGTAACCGCGAAGAAGCTGGTTGGCCACTAGACGGAACCGTCACTGGCCGCTACCAGCTCGGAAAATGCCTGATCGAGACAATGCTTCAGCTCAGCATAGGTCACTACTAATACTGATTGTTCGTCACGGGACATAAGTTGTACCTGGGGAAGCAGAAGATAGAGGAGCAGTGTAATACTAGTTCGAGTTTGCTTAATGTACTGCGGCATACCTTTTCCATCGTGCCAGCGTCCAGCTTGTTGAGGCACTGTACGATATGGGACTGATTCAGCCACGGACGCCCATCCTCGGTGACGGTGTGGAAGAGATAGTCTCGAAACAGCTTCAACATGTAGCGATCCCCAGTTTCGGACCACGTTACGTCCAGGTTGAGTCTGGGAAAGTAAAGCAAAACGTGATAAATAAGTTTCGGTTTTCCCGGTGGCACCTATCGGTGTTCTTACTCTGGTCGTTCGTTAATGCATCCGAGCTTCACAAGCAGCCGATAAAGCCGACCGTTTTCCATCTCCTTCGCTAGTTCATCCTCCTGAATATCACATTGGGCTTGGAGTGCATCGAGCTGCACATAAAATCGGGCACCGATCATGGGCATGATCTCCGTCACCGAGCGGCGGGCGTTTGAATTCAGAAGACATCTTGTAAGTGAGAAGGAGAACGCTGTAAATTCGCTTAAGAAATTAACTACCGGCTTATGCTTACATTAGAATATTTCTAAGATCTGAAGAGTAATGACGCGATACTAGCTCGACGCTGCTTTGAATTTGTTCTCGTTGGAACGATTGTAAAGAACGGCAAGCTAACGCTAGTATTAGATTTCCTAGTGCCAGAAGATCCTCCTGTGAGAAATATCATGAAAAAACAAGACCACGGGAGAGATTTATTAATATATATCAGTAGAATGTGTATTTTGAATTCACTCAAAACCAATTGCCTCATCTTACCTGTTGCTGATGATCTACTACCGACATCGGATTCTGTTGGTTAGGATCGAAGGTGAAAATGTCCGAAATGCCCACGCAACTATATCGCATCCGCTTGCCAGTCACAATGATTTTTGACGGTTCCAACATTCTGGTGCATACAGAAAAAAAAACAAAGCGAACGCTCGTAAAATCGTTGTACGATAATAGCACACCCTCGACCAAAAACCTACCGGCAAGCTAATCCGGCCTGATGTATCGCACGTAAACCCGCACTCAGTTGTATGATAATTGACCATATTTCATTTTCTGGTAGGAGTGACGTTGCGGCCGCACGATGTAGAGAACCTTTGTGGCTGCGATTGAAATCAGGCGAAAAGAGTGTTACAAATGAATGATGATTATAAGACCCACCTCGGCCGAACACAAGCTCGTGAAAGAAGAAATAATACGTTAAGATATTTAAACACTAATACATGTTTCATGGGTCCTTCACACGACTATAGAAAGGAGTTGAATCCCATACGGTTCGCTCCCACGTAGTGAGGAGTGGACTAACCAACTACGTGGTATCAATAATTCTAGCATGTCAAAGATGACCAAATATACGTCGTTGAACGAAGAACATGTTTTTAGCATCAACGGTATTCAATAAGTTCGAATACACTTTAAACATGTGTTCTTCTTCTTGTTTGGCATAATAACCTTCTTCGATCATGCCGGCCTTATTGATACCACGGAGTTGGATCCGTGAGGATCAGTCCTCACTATGGGGGAACGGGTCCGGATGGGATTTTGGTTCCGGTATAGAACTGACGCCTATACCACTATCCCACCGAGCCGCCCCAAAATTAGCTTGAGAAATATACAAGATATTCGTTTCTGAATACACAAGATATTCTTCTCAATATACAAGATATTCTAGAATATACAAGATATTCTTTTCTGATTACACATACATATAATATTCTTACATGAATATATAACATATTCTTTTTGCATTAATTTTTATGAAAGCTTTGCCTTTTTTGAACTTTTTTCAACGTATCAGCACCCTTTCTTTGTAATAACTAACCCAAAAAACGTTCCTTAAAAAAATTGCACGCACCATGCACCCCATCCATGGGTGTTTTGGCTCCAGCTCTTAGAAATGCGCTCCTTTAAATGATCTGTTTTGCTCATTACATATTCGATTTGCTTAACCAGCAGGTACGATCATACTTAATAGTTCAGACGATTAATATTAGAGAAGCTGGGAGACCACAAAGTCTAATTAAGAATATCAGTGAAATTATCCCAATACCATGATCTTAGTTCTTGTGTTTTTCTCGGCACTAGCGGGAGTTTAACGTGCCTGGAAACGACCCCCCAAACCATAGCCGACGCGAGGCTCTGGAATTGCAAGACGTTTTTTTAGAACGAGGTAATGCTTGCCAACATCGGTAAATTTCGAAAACCCATCAAGTTTCTTCATACAATTGCCTAGTTCTACAATAACACTAGGTTCGTTAAAGTAATCTGCCAGTTGCCAGTACCAACACCTGGGATGTACTGAACCATGCACAAGGCCAAACACCTCGGACTACAGTATGAAGTAAGAGAACTATTTTCCGGACCAGGATCAACCATCAAAAGATGAATGTCATTGTGCTCGTGTCAGATCTCATAAATAAAAGAATACTTGGACTTCCTTGGGTTAGTACTCATTCATACAATCTGTGATCTAATCATCATATGCAAGATCGTGTTGACAGCTGCAGTTAAACTTGACAGCCACAAAAGACAAGGGCCGGCCCGTTCCGTCCTGATCGTTCCTCCGTAACAAACACTGGATTCTCTTGGAAAATAGAGGCTTCCTAGCTTTCTGGAAACTAACATGCAAAATTCATGGTGCATCTGCCCTGCGTGTACAGTATCGATGTGCGTTTGTACATAGCACCATTTTCTCTTCCAAATATCCAGGCAACATACCCACTGATACTAAAAATACTTTCTCTACTACGGAATCTTTCCAATGTACCTAAAAGGACGGGCTTCTCCGGCGAACGGATCGGTGTAACCATTCGTTTCGGGAACCGAGGCGAAGTACTTTGATAGCAGCGTTTGTGAGCCAGGATGATAGTCGTACACTATTACTAAAGCTGCAAGGGGAAGAATCAATATCAACCATCGAGCGTTGCCAGTGCGAATGGCCCTATACTCACAGTTATCACCAAAAGTTTTCGTAGTAAACACTTCTCGTAGCTGCACAATGTTAGAGTGTTGTAACTTTTTCCATTTATCCACCACCTGCATACACTTCGTGGACTGTAGACGGAAACCTAAAAAAGCAGTGGGTTGAACAGAGATCGATCGGGGTACAAACGCAGACCATTTTGATACTAACCGTGGAGACGCCGTAGGCAGTACTTGACGCCGGTCACGGCATGCGTTGCCCGGTACGTGGACGTTGGAAGTGTAAGCTTCGGTTGGAGTGCCGATGATTCGAGCAAACACAACGAATGATAGTTTTCCACTTCAAGAGGTATATCTACAACGGCAGAAAAGGTCGCATGCATGATTGTGACGTTTGAATGTGAAGGACGCGAAATGTAATAAAATAAATAGCAACACTACCTTGACTGTCATTTTCGATACTGTTGACGATTTCGTTTCGTGCTAAAATATCGTTCCTCAGCTCGTCCTGCATGAAGTATGCAGCCGACACTTGTGCCTTCGATTGCATATTAATAACGTGCGACGCAGGTCCCGGGTAAACGTGTCCTTAAACGAGAAGCGGGTGAGAGCACTGTACCTATCTGCTGTGCATTCTTACAATGGATTAGGCAAATAAGGAAGGAAGAGTTTCTACGACGGGTTGGAAAGCTTTGCAACAAGGAGCAGCTCTTACCTGGATGTGTATAACTTAGATTAATTTGTGAGCTTGCTATGTGGGCAAAAGAGTTATCAGTCGTGTTAACTGTACTGCTCGGCGTTAATTGATGGTTGGCTGCCGTTGGGTAAAAGTACGTTGTGCCACCAACATTTTCCTGTAGGAGAGGGGAAAGATAGACCAGACGGGCGAAAACGAAAGGGCATTACATTAGGAAGCTTGTTTGAAGTTTTGATGTTTTGTGGCACGGTTGGAAAATCGGGACTGGGGTGCGCATAGGTGTGCGAGGTGTGTGTTTGTGTGTGGTATAGTGTTCCACAGATCGCTTTTCAGTACGATATCCCCATAGTTACATTATTCGTTAAAAGTTCATAAGTTAAAAGGAGATAAAATATGTCAAGGATTTTAAGTTATTGAAATGACTATTTTAGCTTTAATCATTAGAGTACAAGTAACGATCATGTATGATTGATTTTAATCTCTTATACAGTGGTAGGCATTCAGTATTGGACACTTCAATTTCAGCTACTCTCCCTTATTTGCGATGCATTTAACTCTTTCCTGGAACTATGAAGCATCATGAAAACTGTGGAGTGGGCTACACGATGAGATGAAAAAGCATCGAAAATGATTTTTTACGAGGTTAGGAGAGAGCAAATAGAAACAAATGTACGCTGGGCATTCAAAATCGGACACCTTTAAAAGTACAAATCAAAAGCTTTATAAATGTTCAGTAGCATTGTTATTGGCATCTATTAAAGCCTATAATCTTTAAGACATGTTATCGGATAATTTTAAACAAAACATTTAGATCATTTTTTTCTATTCTACACAGTTTTCATGATGTTTCATAATTCAAGAAAAGCGCAAAATGCATCGCAAAGACGAATGAGTAACGAAATTTAGAAAGTGTCCGATGCTGAATACCCACCACTCTAGTATCTTGTTTAAAATCCACCGTAATGTCGAAACTAACAAATTATGTTTGTAAACGATATAACAAACATAACATCCAAAAACTTTGTTTCAGCGTAAACGTAACGAGCTAATGATTACAACAATGATTTACATGTACTGTATGTAAAACATTACAATGCAATGTTTCAAACGATAGGGAAAAGCCACAAAAAATCAGCAAAAGCAAAACGAGTAGTTTACTTGATGAATGTTGGTGGTAATTGGCGGTGGTGAAGGTTGGGGCGTAATACGGGGGGATGTATTAGTACTTTGCGGTGATTCGTTTCGCAGCAGGTTTCGTCCTGTAGATGAAAAGAAGGGAAAGGGAATATTTTAATGAACGATCAGTAAGCCATTGTATCGTTTGACGCATCCTTACCCTTGATTGGAGTGACCGCAAAGGCGGATGTGCTGCTGAGTGCACCGGCCAGTATGTTGCCAGGTACTGCGCCACCACTGCTGCCGGGCCCAACATAGCCACCGTTACTGACGGCGCTCTTCACCAACGAGGACATGACCGACGGTACAACGCTCGATTGTTGGGACGGTTGGGCAGTGGCCACGACCGTTCCGTTGCTGCCGGCGGTGCCATTGTTGTTACTAAGTATCGAATAGGACGAGTAGAAATTCGGCGACGAGGATGTGCTCAGTCGATTGTTTGGAATGAATTCTGGCGACTGTGGGGTCACCTGTGAAATTTGGGAATGGAACAAAATTGAGGATTAGCTAACATTCATCGAAGGAGCGTGATTTGTTTTCCCGTTTTAGACATGCCTGTGTTTTTTTGAGCGATATAGGAGAATCGAGCGTAATCTTCGAGAGACCCATTGGCAGTCCGTACGTGGCAGTCGTTCCATTTTGACGACTCTGTAGGAGTGTACAAATTAATTGCTGTTAGAGTGGATGAAGAACCGATTGGTGCATAAATTGATACACTTACCATGTACGTTGCCAGCTTGCTCTCCGAAGGAACTCCATTGGAGGGTGGAAAGAACATAGGATCCATAGTCTGTGAGATCCTGCAAAATGAACGTAAAATACGAATGAAAAATACGTTGCGACGAGCAAACGAAGAGAAAACTAGTGTTATATCTACATCTGGTTGATGAAGATCACGATCACGATGGAGGGTTGTTTTAATATCTTTAACAGATGATGGACATAGTACAGTAAATTTCGTTAGGTGCCGCAATAGCTGATTTGCTATATGTCTGTTTATGTTATTAATCTACTTTCTAAATGACTGTTGCTCTATTGGTGTAGTTGTCTAAATGTTTTCAGGTATTCGTATGTGGCAGCCGCATCCGTTTGTGCACCGCGGTACTGTACCGCACGATACGCGATACACGATACACGATACACGACAGGATACACGATAACTACTACAAACAAACATCTAATCACACTACTACAAATTTATAATTGTAATAATGATAATTGTAATAAAATAGTTTAGTCTTATCTCGTAACTCAAACCGATCGGTCGAAACGCTCTAACAAAAACGAAAGAACGCACTAAACGTATTATCGTATTATTGGTTTCGCATAAAACCATGTTGGAATAATTAATTACATCTAGCCCTTTGAGTTTTAGGAATTTTATGCGATGTAAAGCTAAATTTCAGACCCTAAAAGCCTCACAGAACCAGAGCAGGTGCTGATGAAAGCACAATGCCAGCATACGAGTCAAAAGGTGCGAACACAAGACAAAAAAAGAGAATGTCGGTCACCGGTTAGTGCTGAACGGTTATGCTGGTAGTCTACCTTTTGCTATTCTCTCTCTGTGGATGCGTCCGTGTTGCTGATGTATTGTGACTTAAAAGCTTCCGAAAACACACTTCGCTGTGGCGACTGTCAAGCCTACGCGCCTAACTACTGTCACAAATAGAAACAGGGAGGAAAAAAAATCTGCGTGGGCTCCATAACGCAAAGGACGCCCAGTTTGATGCATCCCACGCTATTTTGCATATAAATGGACAGACTGAGCTGCTGCAGGATCAATATGTTACACTCTACTGTTATTACTACCGCCCCATAATGAACGATCTACCCGTTCGGAAACACTGTTTTCCCTTGGAATGTCTCGTTAGCGTTAAAAAACATGACGTTTGTAGTCATGCGGCACAAGCCATGTCCAACAAACAATGGAAACGGCGAGATACTGGTTTAGTTCCATTAATTAACAAATGCAGATCATTAGATGAAGTAAGCAGGGCACATACACACGGCTTGTTCGAGCGCTTCCAACATCAAGTCATTGTATTGTGCCCTGAGAAAAAGGTACGTTTAAGTAATCATGGAACAATAAACCAAATTAAATTAGAAAATTATTTAAAACAAAATATTATGACCATAAACAACATAGAAATCATTAAGGCAAAACAATGCGACAATAAATTTTATGTAAACTCTTTTTTGTGTAAACTGTTTCATACTGGAATAAATAAATGATATTTAATTTATCTCTTTTTAGGAATGAATTAAACTAAATAAAATTATTTGTTGTCACACGGGCAGCCATTTTTGTTTCCGTTTCGTTCTACCGTGAAGTAAATATATTAACCCTTTTTTTCAAACACATGCACAACACCCCGTACATATACACACGCACACTAAACAGCCCTGTGTTTTTGATCGTGCAAGCCCTTTATCGTCGTAAAATGTAAACAACAAACAAACGACGAAAGCAGAAGCGAGTGTGACGCATGAGCAGCTGACAGCGCACTGTTGTTGAGTCAGCGGTCATTGCGATGTTAAAAAAAAAATTGTGAAACGCATGTGGAATGAATGGATTATTCCATAATTATGTTGTGTAAAAGTAAATGAAAGAAGATATTAAATGAATGACATTTGTTTCGATGTATAGTTTTCATGCGAATGCATCCGCTGCCATGGATTAATTTAAAATAACTACTGCACAAATTACACGGTGTCCCGCTTGGCAGTCCCATTCGGGCACACAGTGCAGTGAGTTCAAGCGAGGGGGTTGTGAATGTTAAAGCCGTGGTATATGAACAGTACACATATCGCGCGTAGGGTATGTGTGTTGGACCGGTGGGTATATGAAACAAGGTCAATGTACAAAACATACCTGAGTGTGTTTCGTTATAGTTCACTTCTTTGCCCTCGTCGTTTTCGTGTTTTTCTTTTTCACTGGCACACGCTGTGCTATGTAGAGGAGGAGAAGAAGATCGCCTATGCTCGATCGGTCGCTGGTGGAGATTTGTTCGCGGCCTGTGGCTGTTCCAGTTCGTCTGGTTCGTTCGGCCGTAGGCGCTGCAGGTGATGGAGGTCGAACAGCGGTGGAAGGGTGGTTTTGCCCTCCACTGTTACACACACCGCACACCGCGACAGGCGTGCGGTTTTCTACCCGTCCTCGATGCCGCTGCTTGAGCGGAGCTGCGCGATGATGCTTTCTCTCACGTTGCGCTATTCTGCTTCATCAACAGAAAAACGCGGCGCGCACCGTGATTTGCCAAAACTTTCTTTCTCAGCACTGTCGTCCGTGAGTTTCGTGGCGCTAAACCGTTGTTGATCGTGCTTCACTGCTTTCACAACACCACAACGGCACAATGCGAAGAAATGGGGAGGGAAAAATGAACAAAATGATGAATTACGAAAGGTGTATATACATATGCAAAAAAAATCACTCTATCTACTCATTAGCACTTTGCAAAGAAAAGTTGCATTATGCAGCTGCAATTTCCAAGGGGATCACAGATGCAATAAGACACATTTGCCAGAAAGTTTCTGCAAAACTGCAACTCACAAACCAACGCTTCTCGGCACAATAAACACAGCTCATCACCCCCACATTTGCACTATCAATAAAACATTTAGTCCCACCGAAACAAAAACGGTACTTTTCTGAAGTGGTTTTCGGGGGAGGTAAGAAAATCGCGATCCTTCTTTATTCGATCGGTTCCCCGGGATGAAAGGATGAGATGAGATTCGACACTTTCATCTCTCTCACAATACCGCAAACCGCGTACACAACATTCATACACGCACACCTTCTCATCTCATCACCGTTCGGTCGTTTTTCTCGCTAGCAACACATAACACACTATTGTGATGACGCTTTTTCATCCATCGTCGCAGTAACCATATCGTCGGGAGGAACCGAGAGAAATCATCAACATTTACCCATTCCGTTTCATTGCACTTTTTTTTCATTCCACCTACAATATTGCACCGCATAAATGAGGGAAGAGTGGGAGGCAATTTGGACTCGAATTACATTCGATTTTCTACTGTTCCTCCTAAAGAAAACGCTCATTTTTGATTACGGGTGTCATGGCCGCCTGGAAAAAGATGCATGTATACATATGTCTTGCTACATTCTGGTTACCCCCCTCTATATACAGTGCGTACCAGAATGGTTACAGGTGGCACTGAAGAAGCAATAAAGAGCGACGTTCGTATGGATGGATCGGGAGTGGGAGTGGTGTTGTAAACAACACGTCCGATAGGGGACGCCTTCTGGTCGTGTTCCTGAGATAAGGAATGGACGAAAACAACGGTCATCACTAAGGTGAGTTAGCGAGAAGACGAAGAAAACACGCATCCCCTCCAGGTTGTTGTGATTCTTTTTCTTCTCGTTGGCAATTCCGAAACGCAATTCTTGCTGTTGCGATTTTTTTTGTTCACGCACCATACCCCAAATCAATCCCGGGCGGAAAACAATCAATTAGTGCTGGAGGGTTTGACGCACGGTGGTGAAGAAAAATGCAACAATCGTTTCTCACTGTGTCTCGTTGTTTCGGTTTCCGCGTTCGTGGAGTGTTTACATACTAGAACTTTCCCATCTCACGACTGCTGCTACTGCTGCTGCCGTACGGAACAACTGCTACCCACACACGCACAGTAGCGCACTCCAAAGCACAAACACACACTCTCGCTAAGCGCCATTGTGTGAAACAGAGTGCCGTTGCAATTTACTTCTCGCTACCAAAGGACATTCGACAATCACAATATGTTTTTGGCTATACTCTTGACATGCTGGCAGGTTTTTTTTTTGTTATTTCGACCGCTCAGCTTCACAACAATACGCCACATACATCCGGAAAAGGAGCTGACATTCATACAGTCACGTACACCGTCACCTTTGGGAGTTGCCATGTACGGCCTCCTGCTTGGAATGTGTTGCTGGCCTCCGCGATTGGACGCACTAGTAACAACAAAAAAACACACTTTTTCCATACAACACAGTAGGCAATGGTGTTGCTATGCTTTTCCTTTCGCGCAAGCACTTTCCCCGTACTGTGTGTGTTTTTTATGCAAAAAATAGAATGCTACGCAATTCACACTAAAACATTCGATTGGTAGAACACGCGAATGTGGCTGGAAAAAGGTGGCGGAATACACACACAAACACACACACATATATATACACACGGGAACCAAAAGACCTCCTGCGGTCGAAAACGCGTTGTTGCTTAGCATGTGTTTTACCTACATATGTGTGGCGTTTTTTTTTGCTACCGTATTTTGTGCGTCGTTGTTACTTCGCATTCAAGAGGTGCGTTTGATACATGAGTCCTCGCGTCCTCCTTCCGCGCCCTTGTACAACAAAACACACAGTGATCACGCACACGCGTACACACACATACACACATTCGCATTAATAGCACCGCCAGTCCCCCTGCGTAAACTACAGCCGACAGACGACGCTCGCACCAAACAACAAAACCACTTTGACCCGAAAAACACGCAGTGCAAGGACATATTCATGCAAACTACACAAACACACACACACGCACGCACACGTTGATCACATCCCTTTCCCTTTTCTTTTCGGGGCTACCTAATCCGAAGGGATCACTAATTCGTGCCACGTTTGCTGATTGGCGACGATACTAAATCCTCACGCAACACAATTGATAGCGATGCTCACCATTTTCGATCGCGCAGCAGCGAGTGTTGGTATTTTGTCTGCACACAAAAATAATACGTCTTGTTTGGCAAAACGCACCGTTTCGTTCTGGTGTGACTGACAGTTTTGCCGCGTACTGCTGGTCTCGCTCGAACAAGTGCCTTCCGTATGGCCATCCTGCTCAGCATCGATTTCGAAGCGAGAGAAAATTCGCTCGCATCTTTCTCGCAAAGTGTTTGAAGTTTCGGAGACGTTTATACCGCCTCCTGATCGAGTTCGAGTTGTAGCTAAGTTCAAGTGAGAACAGATATCGTTGCCATTTTCAAACCTTCCGTTCAATTTGTCGGATGTTAAGTAAACTGCGAACTACAAACCAAAATGAACATACACTTGTAATCGTTTGTAAGATTTTATATACAAACTTATCTTATGTTTATTGAGTTTGAAAAAACACGAAAACAAGTATGTTGTGATATTTTACTCTTTCTAACCAGCAAACAGCTTGAAACAACGTTTGTAGTTTTTTTGTATTTTTTATTTGGAAATGGTTTATTATAAATTAAAAAATCTGGACATCATTCGTCACATGTTTTCTTTCTCCCATTGTTTACGCGTTTTTTCATTCATGCTATTGATGGAACAGCCAGTTTGCAATATTCTAAATTTTGAATTACATATAATGATTACTGCTGCTGCGATGCTACAGTTTTGTAGTTTTATTCCCATTTGTAATTGAATATACGGAAGCTTCTACAAAGTGTACAGCGTGTCGCTTTGGGCTTTGTTTTGCATTTGTTGTTATAATTTGTTCTTCTTGCCTTCTTTGCTCTTGTACATAGTTTTGCTTAGCTGTTGCTATACTCTTATTTCTGCGATCGCTCTACCAACAAGCGACGATGCCTAAGTACAAGAATCTACAGCGTTTGCAGTTGCATATGAAACACAACCAAATGGTGTTTAATGGTACTGAAAACAAGTTTTAATTCATTAAGGAAAATTAATTTCCACTCGTATGAAAAACATTCAGAAACGTTCGCAAAAGGATAAATTTCAGTTTAATGATTTGAACGAAAGGAAATCTTTGACCATTAACAATGAACTGTGGAACGAAGCGAAATAACAAACAAGGAATAAAAAAGAAAGATATGAAAAGTGTTTGGAAATCAAGCATCTGTTGATTGCTTTAGCACTAAGTTTAGCCGCACTACTACTGAAATATTTGTTTTACAAGTATCAATAGCCAATGAGATAAAATTTCGACTTGTAGCGTCATCCATCGAGATTGTTTGTAATAAAGACCCAATATACGTTCATCCCAAAACGGTTCGAACCAATCGATCGATTCGAGCTGAGCAAATTCTATTTAACCGGCTAATATATACTAAACGTGAACGGAGTAATCACGAGCAATTTGTGTGTATGTGTGAGTTTGTGTTAGTGAACACTAGTCTACGACCTGAAGCAGTATATGAAATACATATCGGGTGGCTATAATGCCGTCTCGCTGTGTGCATCTCCTTGCTGCACGCAAAAACGTGATAACATGTTTGAAAAATCGACACAACCACACTCTCCCCGTCGGGCGAGTCGCCTCTAGACAGCCACTAGACTAATTCGTGGATTGAACAGTATATCCCTTACTACACAAGCAACGGACCATTCCGCGACGGACATATTAACGGTTATATTTCGAATCAATCGCCTGCATAGTGAAAGTTGCTTTTTTAAAAGATTTCAGTTTTTCAAATGGTTGTGTAGTGCATAGTTTGATTTCAAATCTCAGATTATATAGAGCTGTCGTTTACATTGTTATGGCTTAAAACACACCCTCTGTGCCCGTACCGGTTGCCTAAAAGGATCCAACATTTAGCCCAAAAGGAGTGTGGCTTAAAATTGATTTCTTCTACAACGATAGCAGAGCAGAGCACCGGAAAAGGAAAGTTGTCCATTGTGCCGGTAGTAAAGGTCGTTAAAACACCAGTCGAAAATGTGATGCGTTGCTTTGGTTTTGTTCAGCGTTGGTTGGATGCGCTTCCGAAAGAGTTGTGACACATCTTCACATGTCCTTCAAGTTTCACGTTTATCGTATCCCTGTTCATCTCCTGCTTGCCTTCACCTGTCTAGAGGGGCAGTTTTTCTTATCTTCTTTTTTTTACCTCCAACAACCTGTTTTTGAGTTTGTTTGGTTTCTTTTAATGCTCTCGCGCTAATCTAACAAGCCGCTATCGGTTCCACGCTGTTGAACATACTTGAGAACCACTGCCCAAACGGACATCCCCTTGGTACCGTAGTGGTCGGTTCAATCCTTGAATGTCTCGGCATGCGTAATTTTCAGCGGAATTAGAAGTAATTTTCTCCCGTTTTCAAGCGAGCCGGATTCCATTTAATTGTGTGTGTAGGCCTTGTGGAAACATATATGCCAAAACCATGACAGTACAGACTGGTTAATGGGTGGATGAATTTGTATATGAGAAGAAAGGGAACGGGATGGGTGGGGTGGGGTTGGTAGTGTTTTACATTCGCTTACATGCGTGTATGGTGATGATTTTCCCTAACCTCAAAATTAATGGGACTACGCAAAAGGAACATGCCGGTACAGCATTCAAAATGGTGAGCGCTTTTTCCCTCGGTGTAACGAGCACTTTATGTGGTTCGTCTAAGTAATGGAGGGATAGTAATGGTGACGCTAGTAGTAGTAGTAGTCGTAGTAGTAGTAGTGGTATTAGTCTGGCTAGTAATCGCATGGAAGGACATTCATTCCAGTTCGATTGCTTCGATCACACGCTGAAGCATCCATCTTTACCATTTCTTTTCCCAACCTCAATCTTCTAACTGTTGCTTACAAACAAGTGTTAAAGGAATGCTTGAACAATTTACTAAGGAAAGTTCCCTGTTTTTTTCTGTTTTGCTTTTTGCTTTGTCACTATTGTTTATGACTACTATTTGCTTGCTGCTTACGAGTAAACGAACACCGTGACGGGCGATCGTACCCACACGTGTCGGCAAACGAACGCGTCTTATCTCATACTTAAGTTGACATATTCGTTCACTAGTTTTGTTTTTCCTCTACCATGTCTATCTCTTACAACATGGCGCACACTTTTGTGTTTGCCACATTTTCCTTTACTTGCCATGTACCTGTGTGTCAATCCGCTTTTCTGGTGTTCTGTTTTTTTTCATTTATTTACTTGTTTAATTTATCTTTCCGTATCTTCACGATCTACAACACAGCGTGAACCAACTTTTTTTTTGTACGAAACGTTAACGAACTTACTATTAAATAATGTTTAGCCTATGTGTTATGCTATTATGCCGCGGGCATAACGTATAATCGTCCCGGGGTTACTACAACGGGTAAGTAACAGAAAGCTCTGGTTTAAACCGGGCTTAAAGAATTCGTTGTCACTCCTGTGTGATGGCTGTGTACTAAGAAAAGTGCAACTAACTAAAGCGTACATAGAAATTTACGGTTTATGTTTCTTCAAAGCTGAAAGCGCAATTAAGTCAATCAATAACGAGTATCGGTGAAGAAACGTACTAATCGTTAAGCATCGTACAGTTAACGGAGAAGCATTGGGTAAACGGAAACAAAAGGCACAGGAAACGAAAAACATAAACCCGGTGCTTTAAATTATGTCCTATGTACAAACTATTTGCCCGAACCGATACGTCACGATTGGCTGTCCACTAAGTGTGAATAACAATGATATTTCGCTCCTGCAAACTTACTACCCCATTACCCCTTGCTTAATGGTAGGGAGGGTGGAGATGGTAGGTGGTTTAGAAACATTTGATCGTTTCAACCACTGTTTTTCTTGAGGGGTGGGCAGGGAAGGATATATTGCTTCGGTGGAGAAAACTCAAAACCTTCCAGCGATGAGTTTGCAAGCTAACTGATCTGCTCTAACGATGAGATCTTTTTTTTTGGTTTTTGTTCGTTTAGAAGTATTACTCCCATTACTTCCGTTCGATTCGAAGCAACGTCACTCGATTAACTGGTTGTGTTGTGTGTCTACTTTCATTTTGTTTAACAAACAGTGTCACTTCCTTTTTCACACATCTACCTCACGATCTATTATGCTATACTTGCTTTAATAAAGATAAGTAACATACACACCGACGTTTTGTCCCTTACTTTCCACATAGTCGTTTGTTCTGCATTGTGAGCTTCCGTTTTCTTTTCTGTTGTTCTGTGTTTTGTTTCGCGTTACGCGTGTGCAAATGGTTGTTTCCCCTTTTTTTACTTTTACGTTGGTTTATTCTCACTCGTTTAAAAATCTAGAAAATATAAACCATGCATGAATGTCGGCATCGTTTTACACTTTCTTCTACCTTTTTGTTTCTTTGCAAAGCGTGCTTGAAAGCATTGCCACTGTAGCGGCTAATTACTTCCGTTGTTTTGTTTTTTTTGTGTTTTGCATTACTCGAACTTCCTCCTTTTATTGCCTTTGCATGTTACTTTACCTTGTTTTGTTTGCTTGTTTGTTTGGCATGTTTGCAAGTGTGTAGTTACCCTAATTGTACCGCTTTGCGCTACCTTCTCATGTATTCGGCATTTACTTCCCTTGGTTTTCTTTCGTATTTCGATACCTTATAGATTCGAACAATATGTATCAATGGTGAGCCCTGAAGTTGTGTGCATCGTTTTGCCTGTTTTGTATAATATTGTTGTGTTTCCATCCGCTTAACCTTCATCGTACGATCTTATGGAGCATCCCGTTGTGCCAGGATGTACTCCCCAAAAACTGTCTCACTCTTAATGGTTGGTACTCGTCACATTTCCGTACTTAAAGAAACGCACCAGCACGCTTACAAACGACGGATGATAGGGTTGTATCGCACGCACCAAACATTTAAAGTTTTTCTTCTCTATCTGCGTTTACTTTGTTTACGCGAGACAAGATTGATTGTTCAAGGTTGCTCTAGCTTCCATTTTTAGCGCCTGCAATTTCCCACAGCCCAGTTTGTAGCAAATGTAATTGAAGTTGTGACGGCCAGCTGGACAGCCAGCGTCAAAAGGGATGGTGCAGATAGGCGCGGACTATCGAGCTAGTTTAATCAGCACACGCAGATCGGTTCAAAGTGTAGTTAGTCACCTGCCCTGTCTAGCACTAGAAGTTTTTGCATTGTTTAAGATCTTTCTCCTATATAGGCTAGGTGAAGTAAAACGGGTAACCGGTAAACACGCACGTTTATATTGTGTATATAGAGTACGGTATGAGTTTGGTTGTATATGTAAGATACAATGCTGTCCGCTAATGCTGCCTCCAATGCTGTGTGGCCTACACATCGCCCTAATAGAAGCATAGTTCCATAACACATGCTTTGCGGTTTGCTGTCGATGGTAGCAGTAGCGGAATTTCAAAACGCATCCCACTAATGCGGGATTTGTGTGTGAGTACGTGTACCTAAAGTGCTGTCCCTCTGCGAGACCCTGCCGATAAAAGCGTGCATTTAGTTATGTTAGCCTGTGCCCATGCCTAGCCGCCGGTTCCGGGAGCTTCTGCTTCCGAACGCTTTCGTCCGCGTTAATAGCACAAAGTTTGTAAACATGATTGTACGATGGTTCGGTGATGCCCAGCTTTGCCCAGGATGCCCGGGTTTTAGTCGTCCGGATCGAGCCCGATCAGTTCGGCCTGCAGCCGGCCCTTCGTCTTGCAGCAGATGGTGAGGAAGAGCAACCGGACGAGCAGCCGGAACTGCTGCGACATGCTCGTCATAATGATGATCTTCCAGAACGAGTTGAGGATGCCGATCCAGACGGCACCGAAGTGTAGCAGCGGATTGTCGATCGTTTCGCCGGAGACGAGCTCGTAGATGCGCAGCCCGATGTACGGCGCCCACGAGATCCAGAAGGAAAACACCAATGCGAACGACATACAGTGACTGGGGTTCGCTAGGTTCTCGGCCAGCGCCGTGGCGTACTCCTTATCGTGGATCGGTGCTCCCGATCGCACTTTGCGCATCATCGTGAAGATGTAGCCGTAGTTGTAGACGATCGAGATGACACTCGGCCCCAGGACTAGGATTGCCAGCGTTGCGCTATAAGCCGCCATGTTGCCCCACTCGAGCATACAGATGTTGGTGGTTTTACTGTAGTTGGCCTCGTTGTAGCCGAGCAGCGGTGGACAGCAAAGCATGGCTGCCGAGATCCACGTGAACGCCATCCAGCATTGGCATCTTTATCGGGAAAGGAAGAGGGGGAAGGGTAAGGAGCAGATGAAGAAGAGAAGCGAGAGGTGGATCCGTTAGTTGGGTCGGTTGAGAAGCTCTTTGCAGCGCGTAACTAGCGTAACTCCCGACGGTATGGAACCAGGGGTGGGGGGCAAAATACGGGCGGGGGTTTTTAAAAATGGCTTAAGGCTTCAATACAGTGAACATAAGGAAGCGTTATCCCGACCCCCGACGGCGTGTGGCGGGGCTAGGTGGTGAGGTTTAGGCGGTGTGAAAGGGCACAACATCTACGCGCAGCGCTACTACAACCATTCGCGACAGAGGCCGGGCTGCGTGTCGCAAAATGTTTACGTGGTGCGCAGCCGTGCACGTGCCAGTACGGAATGCAACAATTACCGACAACATACATATCTAATCACAGCAAAAGCATTGTAGCGGTGGTGTGCGGAACTGTAGCACTGTTCTACGTGGAGGCAGGGTGTTAGAAATGAACTCCCGCTGTACGATTCAGCTAGTTTACACGATTTGGATACTCAACGGAGGGGGTTGAAAAGGGGAAGGAATTTTACGTGATAATGAGCTTCTTTCGAATTGAACACTAAACGGATGATCCACCAAGATTGGCCGGTGTTAAAAAATCGTTACCATTCTAGTTGGAATTATTTTTTCTATTATTCCATATATTGTGTTGAAAATAAAAAGCCAAATCGTAGATGAAATTGTATCGTCATAGTTTTTTTGTTTCTCATGAACCATTTCAAACATTTTCATTAGAGATTTGTTGAACCAATTGTTTGAAAAAAAAGGAATTTAAAGGGTTTTGAGAAGAAATAATAATTTTGGAACCATATTGAAGTTGAAGTGAAGTATGTAGAGGTAGATGTGAAATTTGTTGTCCATTCTCAAACTATTGGAAGTTGCAACTGATTTTGTGTAAAGCTTTCTGGCAAGACATATCTGTAAGAACTTAAAAGCTTTACACACAATCCTGAGACAGGACTACGAAAACAGGATTCAAAATGTAGTAAAAATTCGACATGTACCTTTACAAAGTTCACAGAAAGTTTAGAAAAAATCCCATAAATGGTTTCAACCTTCTCAAATTGTTATTGGATTCTATATTTGTGTTATATTATTTACATTGCATGCAAGTTACAAGACATACACATCTAGAAATTCGTATCGTTGACAGATGGTGTAATTTTTGTTGTAGATTAGATCATTATAATCGATTCGTCGATTTGAGAAATGTGATAACAATTTTAAGGATATCATCTGCTAACGACACTTAAAAAATACAGTCGTGGCTGTCTTGTCAAATGCTTCATTTGCCTTAAACATGGTTTCATCCACCTTCTGAAAGTCAAACAATCTTTACTTCATGTAAAAAAATTATATAAGAATTTTAGTTTTTTATGGTATTAGTAACATAAAAAAATATTTAAATTTTGTAAAGGAACTTTTAAAACATAGAAAAAAATTGATTCAAAGAGTATATAAAACGAATTTAATATTAACACTAAGCGAATACTACGTATCAGATTCGAAGAACATGAAACGCGGAATTAGGTGTAAATAATGTTGAAATATTGTGTTAATATCGAAGTGTTAATGTACAATGCTTAAGCAATAAAAACTATATATTCTATCTACAACCACTTACAACTATCGTTGTGTTAGTAAATAGTAAATTATATTTGAAAGGCCTAGATAAAGAAGATATCTACGACAAAAACAATTTGCATTATTTACATAGGTCTAGAGAACAAAATGGCGCATTCTACTATTTGTATTAGTTACAGAAATGCACTCAAAAAGCGATAAATGGAGAAAAAACTACACAGCCTATATGTACACAAATGTTTTGCACAAAATCAATGGGGGGAAAAGGGAGAAAATATAAATAAAAGTAATCAACTGGCTAAAGTATTCAAACCTTCCATTCCTAGATATTAGTATTTATGGGGGGTAGAACATCACACACCAACAAACATCGATCAATAAAGGGTTCTTCCGTTCTTTCGTGTTTCTCTCTCCGGTGCGCGTACACACACACCCACACAGACACATAAACGCACACACACACACACACACAGACACATAAACGCACACACACACACACACACACATACGGACGCATATACAAAAGGATGGCCAATGGCGATGTACAATGTCGAGGAAAGTCGCAAAGTATAATTTAGATTTTGAGTGTGTATGTGAAGAGTTGCGCGTGTGTGCGTGTTTGGTTAGTGGCCAACGCGACAAACACGCGATCGGTTGGCAGGTTGGGAGTTGCGCAACAATGGAGAGAAAAGTTGAGATCAACCGTAACCGAACGGTGCAAAGGATGCCATAAAGGTTTGCCATACACAAGTTCGGTGGGGATGAACCGACCGGATGGGGTACCATGGGAATCAGAACGAAAGAAAGAGAAAGATTGAATGAGATACGGAGCAAACTGGGTGGTGGAACGAAAGAAAGTAAAATTATATAACCAAAAGATACATTTCTAGAAGAAGAACGATACGAAACAGAGTATGATCGAGATGATTGAGAGATAGAGAATGGAAGGACCATAGGGGTTAGAAACAAACAAAATCATTCTCATTTTCCCAACCAACAACATTCTTAACAAATGGGAAAATTTTACAAAAGATATAGGATTTGTTTTTTTGTATATCTGATACGAACAAGAAATGAAGCGAAAACGCATAGTTTTATAGAAAGGAATATTGTTTGAATGCTTAATGCATCTTCACAACAAAACGGAAACATAATCAACTCGGATCAAGCGTTAGTAACAGAATTTTTATTTGATTGTGTGTTTTCTATTACACAAAACCATCATTCACGTGTCATCATCATCAAACAGTGTGAAGGTGTGGAAAGAAAATGGTTAATAAAACCCAAAAAGAAGAAAACAAAGTGTGAGGTACGTTACGCAACTACATCTTACAGTACATCACGCATTTGGACACAAACAAATCATATGCACGCACACACACACACACACAAACACACACACGACAACGAAACAGTCACACCAAAGTGCGATGGTGTTGGTAGAGGGAGCCGAACCGTTGGGCTCCAGGGAACAAACATTGTGGGTGGTGTGTAATGATTGGGTGGGCGCAGAGTGGTGTGTTGGTACGCGCCAATTAGAGTGGAGCTATACAGACGACTATATGTCAGCAAGTTCGAGGACATTGGTTATGATTTGTTTCGGGTTCTTGCCGCATGTCCTCGGGCGCGGAAGTGCAACATTTACCTGGTTTTGGTTTGGATCGTTTCGTACCGCAGTGGCTTCCGCACTGCCAAATAGCGATCGACCGAGATCCACATGAAGGTGTACACCGAGATGGACCAGAGCGTTACCTCGAGGTAGCCGACCATCCGGCACACCACGTCGCCGTAAATCCATTCTCCACTGAATGCGGGATATACCGAGAGCGATACGATGAACAGGCCGCACAGCAGATCGGCAACTGCCAGCGAAAGCAGATAGTAGTTTATAACCTCATGGGGACCTGCAAAAGGATCGGGGATGAATATCTAGCCATATTAGCATCCATTTTGTAATGCTCCGGAGGTTGCAGCTGCACGGACTCACCCTTAAAGTTAAGATATGTGGCAACTACGATGAGATTCGAGATGACAATGGCGACCGCTAGGATGAGGATGATCGTGGCCTGCGTGAGCGCCTCCAGGGTTGAGCCGGTTTGTAGGTGACTCAGCCCATGCATCGTAACTCCTGAAACAGAGACGGGCGAGATAAGCATTGCACCCTCGCCGCATCACTGCGTCACCGGATCCGGGATTACCTCACATCCGGTCATGACGTGGCGTCGGCGAAGGGCAATGCGTACTAGCTCGAACCGTCGTTGGTGGCGCTATCGTTGTCGGGTGTTTGTTGCCGATTTGCCGGTGGTCGATGTGTTGTCGATTGGCCGCTGAGACGAACAGCACATTTATTGTACACGCTACCGCTTTAGAAGCTCGTCGTACGGTTGCACCTTTTTCGAATCGAAAATGACGATTTTGTTATCAGAGCGGAGCGGTGCGTTTTTGCCAGCTTAACAAACACCAATGGAAGAACAATTGATTTTTCTGTAGTGCGTAGGGCCAATGTTTTACACCATAACAGATCTGAGGATAAAAAACATAGTAATAGCAAAAATGACTAGTATTTAGAATCTGTATCCTTTGATAATCATTATATTTACAGCAAATTTTGAACACGCAGTTAAGAGTATATTGAAAAATAAAATAACAATTGTATAATAGCATAATTCAATAATACATTCAAAATGTCTCTCTGAAGTTCAATTAATATTAAACTTTTTTCACGGCATTCTGTGTTATATGTTGTTTGGGAGTTCCGACTAAGAATTTGACTGATTGTAGTTCGTTTTCAGAAATGGTATTCAAATGATAATACCAGAAGCTACCGCTAAACTGGTCAAAATTGCGACTAAAGCCTATGCAGTTCCTAGTAATCATATACGGCAATGATACAAGGAGAGAAGCGAATAATGCATCGTGGAGCTCCTAAACGGAATGAAAATTAGGGATCCCTCGCCATTAGCTAGAACGTCAACATAGACGAATCTGATAGAGTAATTCATAAGGCTAGGCCGTAGGATGCAAGAGGTGAACGATCGCAGATGATCTTCGACAATCTCTAATTGCAGAAAATGTTAAATGAATTTTAGGTCCATTTTGAAAAAGGATCCCTAGCATTAAAGGGAGCCACATATGATCCTTTGAGTTTATTGAATAAATAACAAATGAATAACAGTTTAGCTCAGAGGGTAGGTTTAGACCAAAGTATGGAGGAGGATTTCAAGCATCCACTTCATTTCAGTTCATGGGATAATTTGCTGACATTTTTCTTCTTCGGGGTACACACAACCAACAATTCCTAAAGTCAAATTCACTACTCTACATAGATCCTGACGAAACCCTCGAAAGTAAGTTCAGATCAGAAGGATCTTTGGCCTCGTATCTGTGGAGGGGTCACCATTATGAAGTGCTCTATAAAATCGTATGGCTGAGCCTCATACTAAGTCATACTAAAATTCCAAATAAAACTTTCCTGCGCTAGACGCGTCGACAGAACACGAAGCGAGAGAGGAATCGCAAACGGACGACAATTGCAAGAAGAATTAAGCGTACGGAACATTCGGCCTAATGTTGCTATATCACTTCCGTAAAGGTATCGGATACACATGGACGTGGGCAGGACGTGGACGTAAAGTACACGCTGATGCATAGAGACTTTTAGTCAATATATTTCATCCGTCTCTTATACGCAGCATTATTGCGAAATTTGACTCAGTGTTGTTATGCCGCTTCTACGTCAGGTTAAGGATAGAGAAGACGAGGTTCGACGTTGGCGTGGACAGGACGTGGACGTGCAGTGTGCTCCCAGCTTATCGTATCACTATTGTACAACGAATAAGGTTTCGTCGGGCTGATCATGTAATTTAATTGGCACCGGACGATTCAGATCTTACTGTGTCATCTACTTGTACAGAGGAGGTTTTCCAAACCCAAACTTAACTACAGTAATGACGGTGATGCATCTGCCGTGAAGGCCAGAATAACATATTGTATGACGACTGCGCTTTAATATGATTAGAAGACTTCTGCAGTAGAACAAGACCGAAATGCGATTATATGACCAGATATGTGTGCTAGTAAACTTACTGGATATACTTCAAATAAAGCTAATTATTTCACTATTTATATTGACTAGCTGACTAGGGGGCGGTCCGGTGGCCGAGGAGATAAGCGGCGCCGGTCTCAAACGGCAGGACCGGGGTTCAAATCCAATCTGGACCGTTCCCCCGTAGTGAGGACTAACTATCCAACTACGTGGTATCAATAAATCTAGTAAGCCAGAAATGGCAGGCATGACCGAGTAGGTCGTTAGGCCAAAGAAGAAGAAGAAGAAGAAGAAGAAGAAGAAGCTTTTAACAAAAAAAACGTAGATATGAAATACATATCACCTTATTTTTCGTCATTGTACTAAATTTCTAATTCACCAAGAAACTTGTAAATAGCAATACCCTCCTTTATGAATAATCAAAAGATGCTTGTAAATAGTTCATGCTTTTCTATTCATAAACTAGCCAATCTTAATGAGAAAAACGCACAAAACTATCTGTAACAAAGTATTTATAATTAAAAAGTCATTTTCTGTTCGGTTCTAATATCCCAAAAAACAAAAATTTTATTCCCCATTCATGTTGAAACACGCACCACGTGCTTCGTGCTTAATTTCAATCAACATGTTTGCTGTCAGGATCTATGTAGAGTAGTGAATTTGACTTTAGGAATTGTTGGTTTCGGCACTGCCTGTCGTGCAATTGTGAAATAATACGCCCTCTTTTGTCCATTTAGAGGTCGATCCAGTCTCACACCTTAGCAGAGTGACATGCGGCCACAATCGAGAGCATTGGACTTTGACGGTTACTCGTTTGCATGTTTGATGTCTCAAAAGACCACATCACATCTGGCCACATTTGACCTGTGAGGTTATCGGTAACATCGTCGCGTCACTTTTGGGAAATTATAATGACCATGCGATCATCATATTTGTTTTCTTTTACAAAGAAACTAAGTGAGTAAACCATCGGTTGTTATACAGATATTACAATATAATGAGTTCCCAATTAGTTGGCAAAATTTTCAATTCACTCACCCGATTTCACTTCTCTAAATGGTGAAAATAATCTCACCTCCTATAATCACCGAGACACATTGTAAATCATTGTAATTATGGCGCGAATATATTCCGCTGCTAGCGATAAAAATCTTCGAAACCTCGATCCTTTGGCACAGAAATGTTACGGTACGAACCTCGACCAAAGGTGCAAGTGCATTAAACCACAACGGCCCATACAAGAGTACCACGAACGGAAAAGTGCCGTTTCCGGTTCAAAAGCACTTAATGAACGGCCAGCATTAAATGCAATTGTATAATTGTTAAATTATTCATGGTACCGTTTTTCCTACCCACAATGGTGACCTACCGTGAGACAACGCCGTGCGAATGCACTCCCTGCCACCAACGAGTGTTCAGTAAATAGGTAGTGAGGAAAAGTGGAAAAAAAACATGGAAGAGAAAGAGAGAGGGAAGGAGACATAGTAATAGTAAACGCACGCCACCATGGTTTACATTAACTGTGCAAAGGGAAACGTGTAAAGGACTTCGAGCACGCGTCACCGTTAGTGTCGGGCAAGCATCGATCTGGAAGTATGATTTTATTGCATTCTGGCACGCGCAAGTAAAATGTATACTTGGGAGTTTTCGTAACGTTAAGGTTCATTCCCATGGAGGAATAATTACGAAGGATTGCGGCCAAGCAGAATGAGCGATAACGAGAATGAATTACACTGTCGCGAATGTTCTCGCGCGTTGAATAAGATATAATGCAAGACGGATGGAAAATTGCTCCAATTTATACTGAAATCAATAATTTTATGCGCTTATTTTTACGTTCAAAATCGAATAAACGTGATCGTTGCAAAGCGGGCGGAACAGCGAACAGTCAAAGCGGTACTATATAAATGTGTATGAAAACTGAATTTCCAAGGAAATGAATTTTTCCTATAAAAATACGCCACCATATCCTGCTAGCAGGATATAGCTGATTTAATATCCTTTACTGTACAAACATACACATACACACACATTGAAGCCACTAGCAGGCCAGCTGCTAGCAAAGCTCATAAAAATCCACCCTAGCGAGGTATAATTCCGCCTGCGCGTAAACTACCAGGCGTCTCCATTTGACATTGAACAAGCAGCGAATGCGGACGCAAGAAAAAAATGCCGTACGTGTCGAAATATGTTCTCACCCTTCCCAAGGTCATGCACGCAGGTGATGGTTGTGGGAAAGGTTTTTTTTTTGAATATCAGTCAACCGTTGCATCAAAGCGATAGCAAATGTATAGAGCCTCGCATCACTTATGGAAAACATCGTTCCGCATTTTTTGGTGCGCTCTGCCTCAAATGGAGCCCAATGCTCCAACGTCATAAATATCGGTTCGATTGCTGACAGCCTCGTTTCGAAATGTGATTTGGGAATACGATGTGCGAACGTTTGATTGCAATCGTGCACAGATCGAATGTCTCGCCGCTCACGGTTCGTTGAGCATGCAATGAAGTTACATCGATATTCGCTAGCGACCTCATAGGCATGTCACACTCCGACTATCGTCCTTATTTGCAGATTTTGTATGCACGCGTGTATGTGTGTGTTTAAATCTATGCTGCAAACAACGTGTCGACATGAAGTCCTTGGAGGATACCGTACCGAAATTTTGCATATGATAAACGGTCACCCGAGTGGACTGGTCGGACGCGGATGCAGACGCGAATGTCGTTTTCCGATCGATCGTCGCAGCCGATCGATTTCCAACTGAAATGCTCAGTGGTACTGGAAACATGTTGTTAATGGAAGGGAGATGACACATCAGGCGCTGTTCCAATAGCCTTTGGCGAAAATATACGCACATTCCCAGACCAAAGCGAGCCGCCAGCTAATCAGCTTTCCAATTTTATGGTGTAAAACTCATGCCCTCTCGTGCGTACAAAACGTTGGCCTATCGATTTTGCATCGATATGATGAAGATAATAGCCTGAGAATGTAAACACGTGTTGTGATTATGCCAATCGGAATTGGTTGGCGGAAAGTTGGGGTGGATGGGTTGTTGAACAGAAAAAAACTACCCAAAGGTGTTTATGTTCATTACATTTGTGAACATAAACGCTGAAATAGAATTTTTATGACAGAGAACGGAAATCTTACGGTTATTGTGGCATGAAGCGACTGTTTTCAAAAACATTTAACGAAGTTTTGCGTATTGATTATTGTTTATTGAAAATTTTCTATTGACTGCATAGCTCACACGATACTGAAAACCCCGTGAAATAACTCCTGTATAACATCACTTTATTATTTATGGACTAAATCTCCCAATGTTTCTTTATTCCTCTCAGAAAAATTATTAATATGTTACTCAAATATTCTAAAGGTGTTACATTACGTACAAACATTCCTCAGTAATTGAATAGCTACTGATTGCAACGATAGTATCGCTATTTTCAAATATGGTCGAAAACAGCTACGGACCTCTATTAAAGCTACGGACAGCAAAATGAAGCGATATCCAAAACGTCAACAGGTCTGGACATGTCATACAGGATACAGAATATGGTCTTTTTCTCGGAAAAATAGGTTTTCTTCATTTATGCAAACCCTTCAGTATAGTCATATCTTGAATTTTTGGGAGTTATGAGCCCATATTTGCTATTAGTAAAAAATCTTGCAACAACATTTCTTTAACTACTCGTATAAGTTTGGGCTCATTCACTCTTTGTGACTTACTCTTTTGTGTTTTAACTCACTCACTCTCTGTTCCGAATTAGTGACACATTATTTTGAGATTTAGTTTTAGTAGTTTAGTAGTGTTAACCACTATTTTTTGTGATTCTAATCACCAAACAATAATAATTCTTAAGTGCTGATGAATTTATTGATTAGGGTAGATTTGAATCGAAACAAAATTATTCTTTATTCAATTCACTCCTATGAAAAAGATGATTCATTCAAAATTGCGTGGTGCAAGCTGTATTTTAAAAGTATTGGATTCGATTGTTGCAGTCAATAAAAATAGCAAAAAAAGAATCATAAAACCCCGTTGTACTAAGTTGAGCTCATACATTCTCTTGCATGATTCAATTCACTGACTCACTCACTCTTAATCCTCACAACTCTAGTTATGAACGACCTTGCCGACGCCTACCAGAAATAGTAACAGAAGACCTCTTGTGGTTGTAGTTCCATAAAAGCAGAAGAAGATACGCAAAACTTTGCCAAAAAATAAGCCAATGAGTTGCTATTATAAATAAACATGAGAATAATCAATGCATTGCATAATTAGCATAAACTGAAAAATAAACGCTACGACATTCGTTTGACTACTCCTATGCGCTAGAACTTATTCACCCTTCGTGATTTCCTCTTTTGGGTTCTATCTCACTCAATCACACTCTATGCCAAATTAGCTACTTACTATTTTGAGTTTGAACTGTCTCACTCTTTGCTTCGAACTTTGACCGATGACTTTCTCTGTTGGGAATTAAGCCACTAAAACAGAATAATCCTATAATAGGTTTTATACTCTGATTTATTTAAATAACTCCTTAGCAGTGAGTGATTGGTAACGAGAGTTTTGGATTTAAAAATTATCTTTTTTTTAAATTGCTTGGAGTAAACCGATTTGAAAAAGCATTGAATTCGAATGTTAGGGCGAAGAAAAATGGCAAAAAAGTAAAAAAAAATAAAAATCCATTGTTCTGAGTTGTATTCATACATTCTCTTGCAGAATTCAATTCACTCACTCGCTGGTACTCAATGCGCATATCTCTAGCTATGAAAGTAATTTAATACAAACTGATTTTAGTAGGAATGGAATTTGAATTTGTCCATGCTGCTGTCTGGGCTCCACAACGATATTTACAAAAATAGCAAATTTTTACACAATATAGTTCATTCATTAACGCTTTTTGCCGGAAGGAAAAGCAAACCAGGATGCATGTGAATCGTTCACATTTCCCACAGCTCTCATTTCTGCATAAATCATTAGGGGAAGCTTCTACAGGAATGTGTCCCGCTTGGCACGGGGACCGAACAACCGGATTGCATGGCTCATCGATTGAGCCTATCGTGAGGAAAATGAGAAGCAATCGGATATCGGATATATTGTTTGCCAGAACGGAACGGGTTACAGCAGCATTCGTGGTCTTCCCTGTTTTCCTCGCTACGAAAGCTCAATGACATGCGTAGCACGTGACCGCACGCCGCCTATCCGCCTGGGCATAGGCAGCAGCATTGACCTTGGCCTGGAAAACGAACGCCTATCGTGCACGTACGTACCACCCATACATGTACCCACACAAGCGGGTGTTTCATAAATTCATCTGCATGGATGGCGAGAAGCGTAAGAACAGACAGCGCGAAGTACATAAATGCATAATCACACTGCGTACCGAAAAGGTAGATTTTCCACCATTTTCTCAAGGTGGCAAAAACCCGGGAAGGCAACGTAAAGGTCGACCAATGCCCGGTGGGTGCTTTCCGTTCGCTACGGAACATTTTCCAGGTGCAACAAATGAGCGGAAATGAGTTGCGCCATTTGCTAGTCCCGAGCGTTTTCTACACCCATCTACCCCACTCCCAAAAGGGATTGGGATGGGATGGTAGGATGGAAAATGTGGTACCATCCTTATCGAGTGCGCCCACAGCTTCCGTCCCGGGAAGTTGAGAAGGTGTATGGGTTTGTATGTGTTTGTATCGGAATAAACGGGAACGAGCGACAAACGTATGACGTCAGACGCGTCGTTTTTCCCTTGGCGCGCACATTGTTAGCGCTCCAGTGGAAATTCTTATCCACCCGTAATGAAACGAATGGGGCTTTTCCGTTACAGTTGCCGGTTTCCATGGTGGCAGGTTGCGATGCTGGGAAATATGTATTCAGCGAGATGGAAAAACCTCCCACCCCTACGGTGAAATAAACGGGCGGACGGATATGCACAAGCACAAGCCGGGATTGGCATAGTGGTTAGACGGATAGTTCTGCTTGGAGTGTTCGGTTGTAGCTACGTGTGTGTATGTGTGGGGCATCGTGTTAGCTGGTGAGCTGAAGTTTACTAATTATTTTTAATTGTTCTCAGCTTACCATACCACTCTGTGGCGTTTTGTATCGCGAGATAGTATGTGAGATGGTCCTTTCACACTCTTCGCTTCTTTTTCGCTTGCTTCGCCATCTATTGTATTTGTCAATGTGTAGCATTTCTTTTTTCTTATCCGCACCATTTGCTAGCATAGTCGTATGGGAGAAAGGGAAATTTTGAATGGTTTTTAACAGCTTTTCAAAATATGCTTTATTTCAAACAAGAACAAAGACCTATTGTTTTTATGCAGGGAAAAGATTTTATTCTCCTAAATAATTGATTAGCAAGTTTTTTACCGGTTCTTTTGAAGCAGTATAGTATTATAATGAAATAAATTAAAAACTCAAAAATATTATTAAAAAACCCAAAAATGCTTTGTGTGAAAAAAAATACATAAAAAACCTACAATGAATAAAAAAAACATATGCGAATTCGAAAGATATCAAATTTTTCTGATCAAATAGCAATCATAAAGATTATCCCAGCTATTGCTAAACTCAAGTACTTGAGAAAAAGCTTCCAGTTTGACAAATCGGCATTGCGAAGCGTGTTGGCCTTCCCGTTTTGCTATCCGTTTGAGTACTCAAGTTCAACGAAAGCTTTTTCTCAAGCATTTGTATTGCCAAAGCCAAACGGATACTCAAGTTTGACAAAAACCCTTCCGTCAGCTCGCGGCTAAGGAAAACATTTTGAGTTCTGACTTTTTTCAATGATTTAGATTATTTAATTGTGAATTTATATTGAAAATAATTCATTTAGTTAATTTTGTTTTATTTAAAAAATTTCAAATAATAATTTAATGAAAATAAAATTTTTGGAAATAATAAATTATATTAGAAAGGAATAAATAAAGTAATTTTTATAAATGTTTGTAAATAAACCATGAGAACTTTTGCGAAGGTTTGAATTCAATTATGTTGGGTGGCTTGGTTTTAAAAATATTATTTTAATATAAATCAATAAAACTTTCATTCATCAATGTTCATGGCGCAGAAGGAACAGTCAAAGTGCTTTCTTTGCAGGTCACTTTTATACATTTCCAGAAGCGTATTTGGCCATCGGACGGCAAGTTTAATTATTATTATTATTATTATTTATTTACGATGTTTGCCACTAGGGCTATACAATCAAATACTATCTAGTTTAATCCTGATTTACATGTTTCTTATTTTACATCAATATAGCACTTGGATGCAAAATAAGCGATCGGGCAAACTCAATAATTTGTACAACGGCCAAGTATTATGAAAAGTAATGCAATAAAATTGCTTCAAAATTTCTGCGGTTGTATAAAGATAAGAGTAACCAATAAAAAGATGATAGTACGTTGGCATATTTTAAATCATTACATGCAAAATAAATTTATCACGAAAAATATGTTTTGAAGTTATACAATCTGCCAAACAGTTCAGACAGTTCAGGATCACTTAATGCTTTTTTTTTCTATTTTGCACCTGGTATATTTTGCGTTTGACAATCCATTTTGCGTATTTTGCGTTGGTAAAATATTTTAGAAAATCCTTAAATAACTTCACAATATATTGTTATTTTACAAAATACACGACATTTACTGTTCACATTACTGGTTGAACAACGGTCATATTTTGAAATTTAACCTTTTTCGAGCTTTTGAACTTAAAGTTTGTGAAGTTTTGTGGCAAGTCAACGAAGCATGAAACTTGACGACTCAAACAAACCTTCGCAATGCCGATTTGATTTCCGTTTGTCTTGACAAGGTTTGCTTGAGAAATTTCCGCTTGAGTTCAATAATTGGTCGGTATGTTTAACAGCAAAAAGGTATTAATTTTAATACATTCTTTTCGTGGCCAATATACCTTTTTGGGTTTAACGAACTCCTGTTTGGTCATATGTCAGTTGTATAAAGGCTTACTACATACTATTTACACCCCATAAATCAAGTCCGAGAACGTCCTGGATGGGATTTGAATATCAGTTCTACCGTCGTATGAAGATCGGGGGCCCTATCGCCTCGGCAACCGAAGCGTTATGGAAAATTCATGTTGACATTTTGAATTGAAATTTATCAGTTAAATTTCTTTTCTCCTAAGTGGGACTTGAAAACGGTTAAAAGGCACGTTTAGTATATCTTATTATGTTATTACATGTTAGTTAGACTCGTTTATGCACGTTAACGCTATAAATTTCCACCATTCGAATAAATGTAAAAAGTATTCGCCGAATAATAGTTAATAACTTGCTTATACTGTGTAATCCTGAGAACGCCAGTTTAATTTCCATTGTGTTTAATCCCGGAAATACACGAACGAACAATTGAGATTTCCTACTTCCCGAAAAACCATGTCCAATGGTTTAGATTATAATTACTACTGGATAATTTTTCTCATTCTTAGAAAATAACACTTTGATCATAAACCTTACGCTATATAGCCCGGGCACTTCAACTAATACGCAATCCAAAATCGATTTGTTTTGAGGATGAAGTCATTTGCACAACTGCAACAAACCGTTTCGCCCCTGAGTGATGCATCTGCCGTCACAACTCGCTCGACTACACCCACGAGCTAGACGATCAGAAGAAGAAAAAAACAAGCCAAAACATTCTACCCCAGCTTCAGTGCTTCGATTCAGCCGACCGTACCGTGGTATGCTGGCAAATGGCCAACAATCAGCGCCACCATTCCCAGGGCCCAGACGAACGCCTTTGCCAATCGATTATGCACGTGATTTGTACAATAAGATGTCACCAGCTTTCGTGTCCCCGGTGGCGATCGGAACCCTGTGTTTGGAGACGCTCAGTTTCGGGGCAACCGGCCAGCTGTGGACGTACGGTTGTTGGGTGCTTCATTTATCAATTAGCTTCAACCCGACGACTTCTGCACTGGACGCTCATTGACAGTGTGAAAACTTTTTCCTTTCCAACGATCGGTTCCATTCATTCGCCTTGCGATGGTACGATGGACCGAGGGGATCGGTATGAATCGGTCGTTGAGGTAGTGATTTAATTTTCCAAATTACCCGAAAATCACACACGACAGCCTTTGAGGTATGATGTTGAGCGAGCGGGGACAGTAGTCTTTGCTTTGGTCTGGAACATATTTAATGGCCACATCAAAATTAATTTACGTAAAGCTTGTGCGAGTAGAGTTCGGTTCCGCATCGCTTTCAAATTCAATTCCCCGAATGGGTGGAATGTGGTGCGCTTGTAGTCGGGATGCTTTATTTTGGCTCGATGAACATGATGACGAGCCACCACGGTGGGTGGTATGATGACACTCCATGTACCGGGATACAATGGTGTGCTCAGTGTGCGATTCAAAAATCAATCAGAGGCAAAGTGTTTGATCAATATGGTGTTTGGTAAATAATGGCTGGGCAATGGCAAGCACTTGTGAGAGGTACCATATGTGGTCCAATTTATCAATATCTGGTTCGATAGCTATTCGATACTGTACAGATAATAATTACTCATTAAACAATGGTTTGGTAACATTTAAAGATGTTTCAAACAGAGTTCTTAAACTGAGTTGATGCTGGGACTGAATAGAACTTATAATGTCCCAGTACTCACATACGCCTTTGAGTCGTGGACGTGGCCCCAAGCTGACAAAACCTTCTCAGCCGTGTTTGAGAAAAAAAATTCTCAGAAGGATTTTCGGCTCCACATGTGTGGAAGGACAATGGAACAGCCTCTATAATAACGAGACTCGCTAGGCTCCAGTGCGCTGTGGACGTCATAAGAATTCCACCGGACGACCCAACGAGGTAGGCTCGAACTGAAGTGCAGCGATGGCGTTGATGCGTCCACCACGACGGCCGGGATAAAGGATTGACGCGTGACCGTAAGCGGTTCAGAGGACTACCAGCAGACCAAAACCGCAAAGCAGTTGTAGCAACGGATAAGTAAGTAAATAACTTAAATCGAGTACTCTTAAAAAATCTACGTGTGCATTGTATCTGGTAAAAAAATTGTATAATTGACTATTACTCTAAAGTTCATCGTTTTTTGAATAAAAATAATACATTGAAGTCTAGGCAAATGCGAAAGTACAATAAAACACTAGTTTGAATACTTTCTATGCGGATAATCGACTGGAATGCAATGGATCATGTTTGGAATAACCATTGTTTGCAAAATGAGCTCAACTCGTGTTACACTTCAGCAAACCTGCATAATGGGCCACAAACTTTTTAGCCACCGATCGATCCACCTCCTTAAAACGCCATCACTAAGCGAACAGCATAGAATTATTCCCCCACCCTATTGCCTCCCGTGTACCGTGCTACACTCCGGCTGGTTAGATGTCCTGGCCAAACCTATACGGCCAATGATAATACCCCTTGGCGGCGGTGGTGATACTCAATAACGGACAGATGAGGTCACATGAGTATTCTTTTGTAGGTTGGCTTCATGTCCGTATGCGGAGGATGAAAGGTGAAATCGACCAACCAGTCCATCCATTTCGGAACAACGCCAGCCAGAATTGAATCGCGTATTCGAAAAGTCAAACAGTTAATTTTGACAACGCCCGAGACAGGGGAAAATCGATTTTCTTAGCACGCAACGGTACCGGCATACTGGGTACGTACGTAGCAAAAGGGGTCGTGTTTTGCTTTACAATGTTTCTTGTGTTGGAATTTTTATTCGGGTTTTTTTTGCGGGAGGATTTTCAGCAAAACTCGAGATCAGTGTTTGCTTCTTGTGCTTTATTTGCGAACTTTTCCAACACGCTCCAACAAGTAATTAATTTTGTTGTTAATATTTTACAAAGAAACGGGTGAACTAATTTATACTCCAAATATTCTACCTTAAAACAAATCTTGATCATACCCATACCGGGCATGTTGCAACACAAATTATCCCCAGCACGGTATCACCAACAAGGTATTTCCTCGTGCATTCCTAGTACCGACTTCCACAGGCAATAAATTTACATAACGGCTAGCTCTAACCGCTGCGGGCAGTGATACGAAGAAACTCCTCCCTGTGTGTAAGGCGTACACTTTTGGCAACGGGCCAATCCTTTAAGGGCTGTATAAGGTAAAGAGGCCTTAAACGTGTACCGTGCACCAAGGCAGGAATGTAAAATTGCCTACCAAACGTCATGTCGCGACGTTCCAGGCCGGGCTTATTTCAGATACCTTCAGGCTCCGTTTGCTGACTGATAACGAATGAGGCAAGAAAATAAACAGACAAACACATTCCCATTTTCCGCACCGGGTGGGCAATTGTGCAGCACAAGGATAATGAAAAAAGTTTTCCCTTTTTTGTATGGTTGACTGTAAATTTGTGTCGTTGTTTTAAGTAACTAGTACAGTCTCGTGCCTTTTAATTAAACGCTGTTGGGGGTTTCGGCGTGGTGTTTTATGTGAAATAAAGTCAGCCAGAATGAAATAGGTTTTCATAGACGTCATTGGAATTGAGCTTTCTCGTGTCCTTTTTTGTACAATTATGGAAGACTTTTGGTTGAGCTTGAAGTTTAATTTGAAAAATCAGAAATCACAAGAAAATGATGGATTAAATCTTCACTCTGTCCCACAAGCCGATGCGAAACGGTGCGATGGCAGACAGACAAACACGAACAGAAAGCTCCACGCCCATCTTGCTCGGAAGGACGAATAGTATTTCTCCGAAATACGTCGCGAGATGTCACGATACTTACGGTGTTTGCCAAAAATCTGCCACAATCTGCTACTAATCCGTGAATTCCCGGTTGTACTCCGGGTCCCGTATCCCTAGACAGTTTGTCGTAAATGGAAGAGCTTGATCTGGCCGACACAGGAGTTGCTTCTGTTTCGTTTCACGCACTTCACAGCACCATAACCTCAAACACAATCGCTGTTTCTAACATTCAGGAACATCAGCCAGAAAACGGGTTTTCTTTCTATTCTTCCTGTTGCTTTACCCGGTCTTGGCGAGCAAACTTTTGATTCCGGATTCGAGTATTATTCGTACTTCACCTTGTATACTTTGCCCACATGTGCACTAGGCTGGCGCTACTGCTGCTACCCTTTGCTGGAACTTTGGGCTTCAGAATCGATTCGGAAAAGCGCGAACCAACTCAGCGCCGCACCAACCGAAATTCGACCTCAATGCGAGAGCATCACTCTCCCACATCACATATACTAACGGGCTCTCACTGTTGTTTTTACTACCCTAGCGCTCTCTTGCGGCAGGACAGCACACACACACACACAGGTGGTGCTCTCCCGGTTTGGGGTGGTATTGACGTTGAGGGATGCTTTTTCTTCGTTTTTCCACTTTTCCCGCTTTTAATCACTCTCCTGCCGATTTTCCAGCGCTCTCTCATTCACTGACGCTCACTAGGACACTTGCTTTCATTCACTTGCTGTCGTGGTTTTTTTTCTGTGGCACACACATACACACCACGCTACAAGGATAGCACAAGGATTTTTTCCCCCAGAACAGGCTGTGGAAGGATAATGAAAATGTAAAAAAATAAACAGTGTTACTAAGAAAGTACTTAAAAAAATTAAAGGTATTTTAACAATCAAGGAAAAGATTTTCCCACCCATTGCGAATGAAACTCAAACGTTTTGCATTATCAATGGAGGAATTCGTTCCATGGAGCTACAATTGCAGTTAGATAAAACGATAAATCACAACACGATAATGACAATCGTTTCCAGTGACGAATAGAGAAAAAACTTTCTCCCAAAATAAAACGGGTTCGTTTTTCATCATCATTCAATTCATTGCTTTTGCATAAAATTAGTCTATCTGATAAACCCTGCTGCCGTGATCCCTTTATTGTGAAAAAAATAAAACATGATCTGGATCCGGGCTCAACCTAAAAATGTTAAATAATTCTCCACAGAATTCACAAGTCCTACACTTTTTTTCCCCACCGGATGGAATAGCTTTACTTTCCTACAGTCGCAACGCTTTTTCGATCAAACAAAACCAATGCAAAAGTCCTATTCGTTCCTTCTTTTCCACACTCGCGTTTTAGCTGATAGGCACACTCTTTCTTCTGTCGTTTCTCACTCACACCCTGCTGGAAACCACAAGGTGAAGGGTAAATCCTGCGATTCTGTCAGCAGCCAACAAGCACCACGACGTTAACGCTCGCTTCGCACTCAACAGACTGAAAAGTCCGAACGGAAAGCGTTGCCACCTACGAATCGCACTACACCGGCACTCATGTACCCAATTTGCCCGACAGGATAATCGAACGAGCTCCAGCGCTTTGTGTCGCTCCCATTGCCCGAGCACTCATTGTGCGGTGGTGTTTGTTGTTGGCGCGTCGAAGGCTCGTCCTCGGGGTGCTTGGAAGCTTTGGTAGCAGGTTGCGTAACAGGGTACCAGCAACCGGGCTTTGGGTCGGTGATGGCAGAATACCGAACGCCCGTTCCCTTCCTGTTCCCGCTTGCTGATGGGAACACTGACCTCGGGTTATGCGATGGTGATGGTGATTAGCTTTTAGATAACCGTACGCTGCACGCGCACACACCGATAAAAGGTTTGAACGGAAGCTTATCGGTGTGTTTTGTTGAATGAATGTTACTAGAAAATTGTTGTTTTTTTATAATGCTAGCCTTTTGATTCTTGTGACGAAACAGACTGCAAATCTTTTACTTCAAAATAATACATCATAATTGGAGATCGATAAATTGATAGATGATAAAAAGAGAAATATATTCGTAAATCTGTATAATATTCGACAATAGAAGAGAGAGCAAAATTCAGGAACTCTGCAAATTGGTTAAAAGAAACGGCTATATTATTCCATCAACTTTTTCGGATTTATCATGCAATTTGTTTCTATAACTTTATTCAAAATCTACTTCTTGAATGCTGGGGCGGCCCGTTGGGTAAGTGGTATCGGCGCCGATCTTTGACACGACGAATCGGGACCAAAATCCCATCCGGACCGTTCTTCCGTAGAGGAGTCGCCATAAAGGTTAAATCTTTTTAAGTCGTCTAAATAGACAGAGGACGTGAGGTAGGTCCAAGCTGAGGTTATTTGATTTCCAGAAATGCTAGCCATAGATGACTATTCCTTTCGTTTTGATAGGTTAAGAAGACTTCAACAGGTCATCTGTAGATGCATAGTGTAATGAAACCTCTCCAAAAGAACAGTGCAGGATTAATCTTTTAAAAAAAACATGACATCCTATGTTTAACGTAACATATTCCCCGTAGCTTCGATTTTCCCACGCAACAACGATCTATCCTTACCGGTTGCGCGTGCACAATAAAGGGTAATTTCCACCCAATCCAGTGAGTGTGTTCGTTCAGGTATATACCACTTCCCACCCAATACGTAAGCAGACACCTGTTCCGATAAGCAACACTATAAATAGCAAACCACAAAAGCATATCCAACAAACCGGAATTCCCTATTCTTATCATGAACGGAGCTAAAACTGTATCCCCTAGAGGAACGCTAGGAAAATCGAATCGCACTACTCACTACTACCTGAAGTTGGACACAGGTGTGAAATATGTTACAATAACACAGCAGATGGATTTCGACGATAAAATAACTTTGCTTGTCAGCATGTGCAATGGCGTTGGTTGTCGGTTGGTGAAATTAATTCCATTTGTTTCAATGGTTTGTCGTAGAGAGTATGGAAAATGCAACCGCGAACGTTGAAAGTGAATTCTAAAGCTGTGATCCATATCTCAGTATCAATATCGGCTTTGGTAGGCAAACATTCTTAAGCATAGGTAAACAGGGAGGCACATTGTGGAAGGCTAGGAGGGTAAAGTATTTTGTAACGAAAAGCAAACCACAAGAAGCTTGATTAGAGTGAGTGAATTCCACCACTACTAACCGCCAACAGGCCCGGAAGCACGTTGTAGCAAGTGTTCGACCATTCACTATAACAAGGACCAAGATTAACCACGTACGAAACCGCTCCACTTAGCGTAGGAAGTACTCTTCGTACATCCCGGGAGAATATAACTTGGAACAGATATCCCGACAAACCACACACACACGCGAAGAGAGTACAGTGTCGCTTCAATGGAAATACCAACCATGCCATATCATTTTACCACGAATCCTAAACAGCTCTAGGGAAAGCACACTCTCAAAACGATGAGTTCCTTTCGGTAAACCCACTCTGCTGCTCGGGTTTTTCCGAACACAGTGCGCTGGAGCTGCCATTACTGGTGGCATGTGTGGGAGGAAAGGAAAACACGAACCCAAATCCGTGACGTCATTGCGGCCCGGGCAATGGCCATCCAGTGGTAGCCCCCTGTACGGAGGAAATGCTAACAAGCAGGAAAAGTATCACTCAAGCACAGACGAGTGATCATACGAACGATTTGATTGTGATTTGCGAATCGTATTATGCTCCATCCATTTGGTTTGGGTAAGTGGAGCATTAGTAGTAGTAGTAGCAGTGGGGAAACTGATGTCCGTAGGTAACTCAGTTTTGACATTTAAGCTCTGTGGCTGATTTAAATTTAGCGCTTCAGCAAGCTTTGAGTGTTGAGTTAGCGTTTAATTATGCAGCCTCAATCACAAAGCAGGCTGGAATGATTTAACGTGAACTGTTTTCGGCGATAACCGGTCAAAATTTTAAGTGCAGTTTCTTTAATTTATAATTACGTTCAATTTGTGCCACCTGAGGAATGCATCCGATCTTTTTCTACGGCTACACTGTGGCTGGTATTGGATTCGTCGTTTCAGTGTTTTACATGGGACTGTTTAACATTTGCCAGCAGCGAAATTTGCGCATGGTTTTGGAGAACGCTTCCTTTCGACAGATTTACGCAAGGTGAGCATTTAATTTGCCCGTTTTGTAGTAACTCAAGAAAATAATTGTTTTTACACATCTGTACTTAACGCTGATTCACTAAAGCCGCAGACATCATGCAGCCGCTCAAAAATACACCAATCGCCATCGAACGAAACTGATCACTCGACGTTTGCTGCACAAAATCAATCAACTCTCTCCGAGGGTTCATCTGCACTGTGATGGACCCCGATGGAAGCTGATCTACACGCCGGGCGGAGATATACGGGCGATACCCTTACCACCGTGAAGGAGAGCAGCAGGGAATGAAAGCAACGGTCTGCCCAGGGCTCTGCAAATCAATTGCGAACGGGGTTGCGAACATATACGCTCTAGCTATAAATCATTCTGCGCGAAATCTCGATAACTATTTTCCACCGCAATAAACCAAGTGCATTTAGTGCGTAGGGTTACGTGTAGTACAATTTCGCACAGCACGATCATTTTGTTAATCTCACGCAAACCACCCTGTGAGGGATGAGAAATTAAAAAAAAACATTGAAAATGCCTTCCGGAGGCATGTGAAGAGTGTTTCCATCTGGAAAACGTCATCGCGTCAATCAACGGATAGCGTTACAATAATCGTTGATAGTTTAAGTGAAAGGTGATAAATTTAAGAGTACTTTATAATTCTATTTAAATTATGTAATGTTTTTATGTAATTAACTTTTGCATTATTAACATGGTGAATTATGGTGAAAATACGGCAAATGCCGTCATATTGGAACTATAAATAAAATAAATAAATGGTGAATTATTGATTAGTTCATCATTGTTTATATGCCTAAATTTAAGCATTAAAACTTCTACAGTAATGGGTTCGATTTATTAAAACAATTGTTTTCAAAACATTAAAACAATGAAACATTCAAACATCATAATAACATAGTAACACATTTTTATCTTTTTATTTTATTACAGAACTGCATTCTTCAGTGAATTTGAACATCCTTTCTTGGAGAGGACGCTTGGAGAGAACCAACAAGTCGCTTTTAATTGTTTTGTTCCCAAATTTTTAATCTAGCAATACGGCTTGGCAATTCCTTTTTGAATAAAAAGAAAAAAAAACTTAAATGGCTTATTATATTAAAGAAGCAATGCATATGAATTTATAATACCGCCCAATTGTCGATTTTTTTGTGCGTTTGCAAAACATTCCAAGATGATAGAGGTGACCCTATGTTGTCTGTTTCGGGTTTCTGTCTAATACACCGAAGATCGTGAATCAAATTTCATGTGATGTTGTGGTAATAATTACATTGAAAAACGATTATGTGAATTTTTGGGATCTTATTATGAACAATCTTTTCAAGCATTCACCAAAGCTGTGTTTATTTCAAACTATGTTTAAGAATAATAATATTCAACCAGATTGTATGGAAATATTGAGTCATAGGATTAATTAGGTAAAATGTGTAAAATATACTGCAATTCAATAATATGAAGAACGTATTGAAGGTGCACATTATATGGCAACAAAACAAGCACATACCACATTTGATTTCCATTCTCACCCATAAATCATGACCAACTACAACAATTCCATTGAGGCAAAGGGTGGCCATTGTTTGACCCAGCCGATCGTTGTCTTAATTTCCTTCTCGACCCCCGAAAGGTCACAATCCGCTTGGCCAATGCACGTTACACTCAATTGACATTGACAGTGACCGGTGCAGAGGAGAAGTTTCATACAGAATGGTGCATGGCTTCATTTCCTTTTGAAGGCCTGTAACAAGATGCAATCTGTGCTCCATCCAATGCTCCCCCCCCCCGCCACACACACACACACACACACACACAAACGTACAAGGCTAAAATGATCCTCCAGTGCTCCATTCTGCCTCGTCGAAAGTTCAAGTTGAACTCATCAACCGTACGGACAGGGTACAGATGTGTTCTTTCTTCAGTATTGCCTTCTGGTCGCGCACGCCAACAAACGCGTAAGGTGTCATCGTGGGGGGACGGTTTTATTAACCACTTTCTCGCGCGATGTGTGCAATTTATTTGTTAATGAACATACCGACATTCAGCAATGATGGGCAGGGTGTTGGTTTATACCAATAGTATCCCGCCGATTGACAGATGGCAAGATGCGTGTGCGTGTACGTGATTTGCAAATGGTGCGAAGAAATAATATTTGCAAACGATCGTTTGAAGTGATCGCAATGAAATGCGAATGGTAAATCCTGCACTTCCGGAAGATGTTTTGCGCTTCCAGCGGCACGTGTTAGATGGTCGCTCTTTGTTAGTTTATTGTCGTCTGAGGACAGTAAAGCATGTTGAATGTGACAATTCTTCGGAAAATATTGCTTAACGTGAATTTTACGACCACTGCCAGCAGACATGAACAGGGTCAACGATAAAATATGTACAATAACACGTATTGTTTTATTTAATTAACGTCAATTAAATAATCATTTACTAAGATATACGGCCCGAACGTTGTTTTACGTATAAAAAAAATCATGTAGTAATATTTATTATTCAAGATGAATTTGAGTTGAGCACTTGGAGCGTAGAAAATATTATTAAACGGACTACATTTGATCTTGGATCTTGGCGGACTGGTGGCCGAGGAGAGAGCGTCGTTGGTCTTAAACGGCAGGACCGGGGTCCTCATCCCATCCGGGCAGTTTCCTCGTTATGAGGACTAACTATTCAACTACGTAGTATCAATAAGCATAGTATGCCAGAGATGGCCAGGCATGACCGAGAGTAGGTCGTTACGATAAAGAAGAAGAAGAATAAGAAGAAAAAAATACTACATTGGGTATAAGGTTTCAGTTTGGCTAGTTAATCGAAATTTATTGTGATAGATTTCTTCGAAGCAGAATTTGCATCGGTCTAAAATAACTCATTTTGTTAAATTATCTTTTACTTACTAAAAAGCTCTTCATACCATCGCAACAAATCGCTCAAGAGATGTAAGAAGAACTCTCGCTATATTTACGATTTCCTGAACAAGTTCCCGATAAATTACGTGAAATGTTTGCTTCATCTAGGGCTGACCGATTTGCCAGACGGGCGCCATATGTTGCACCCAAAGAATCAACTGCAGCCCAATCATAACGTAGCGCCACCATGCGCCCCATAACGTAAACAAATAAATAAAGCCCCACACGCCACAAAGAGTTTTCTGCGTGGTTTATCACCGTTCCGTAGGCTTTAGACGAGAGAGAAGAACGCGTAAAAAATCCGCACACACGCACGAAATTGCAATAGGCAAGACCCAGACGGGTTGAGTTGCAGACTATACATAACGAGCTGTTAAGTCGTGTAGCGTCTGGGTGTCCCCTCGTATCATACATTTCGTGCCCACCAGTCCGTGAAGCGTCACTGTGATGTGATTTAATTTAACCATCGCCCATAAAAGGAAACTCTGGCTACCGGTTTAATACGATAAGTAACAACCACAAAAAAACTACAGATAAAGTGAAGAAACGCACTCGCTTTGTGCACCACGTGGGCCTTCATCCGACAGGTGCGCTATTATTTAACTTTTTACTTTAAGGTGTGGAAATGCAGCTGCACCGGATAGGGTAACTGCCGATGGAGGAATAAACAATTCATCCACCGTTTCGAAACATACTGTCCAAACAGTGTCTGTCCGGAGAATGATCGACTGCTTCCAAAGGAGGCAACTTCGGAAGGTCATCTTGCAGGCAGTTCCGACAGCAAGCCACGCGCTACACGCTAATTTTTCGGTACCTTCCATTTGTGGGCTCTCGAGAGCTGGTCTTATCCATCTATGGTCAAGATCGGACTTGCCACCAGCAACAGGGAGGACGCGATTTGATAACACACGCTACTCAACTGCCAGGAACAGGTTTTGTTTTGCCTTTTTGCGTTTCCTTTTTACGCTTTAGAGTGCAAGCAAGTAGAGCGGAGTGGAGATGGAAACGCGAGGCAGCCGAACGAGCAGCATAAGTGTATCTTCGATCTCCTCGACCGAGCATAGCGTGACCGACGATCGTATCGAAAGGCGTCGAGTGCATGGAACAAAAATAAGACACCCAATAAGCGAACGACAATAACAACCGTGTGTTGTTGACTCAGCCAGGAAGTAGTTGGTGGGTTTTACTGAGCCCGGCAAAGGTGAGGCCTCGCCATTACCAGGCAAACCCGCTTCAGGAACTTCACCAGAATGACGTGCACTCGGTGTGCTGAACCGAGGTCAGTTCATCCGAAAGGAAAGAAGGCCAACCGATCGACGATCTCGCGATCGTTCGGTACGGGTCAAACCATTCGGATTAAACAATTCCGGGACCGGACGATCGAGGACACTGCCTATTTCGCGTACGGACGGCGGAAAGTGGATCGCGCCTAAAGGGTCAATATCCGGTGCGTTGCAGGTCATCAGCGTTGCATCTTTGCGAATGAGAAGCTCTACGGTGGAAAGCTTCTAGCAACGGAATCCATTTCTACGGGCACAAACTTGCGAACATGATACTTGGGACTCGCAGGAGGGGGATACCCTACTAGGGTAAGTCATCGTTTATTCAAACGCTGTCCGGAAGAACGACGGATGATGCGCATCCCTTGGCCTATGGAAGGCATTAGGGTTGCTAATGGGAATTTGCAATATGAAACCGCTTCACCGCTTGCGAAACCGTCGCGTTCCGTTATCTCGTCTCTGGTTCGCTAGTGTCATTTCTTGTGCAATAAAATCTAAAGATCAACAGAACGGAAAGACAAATGTCAGATCAACCCTTGAATGAATGCCCATGTTCTGGAACGTGTTGGTTTAGAATGGCAAAATTGGAGTCGTGTGTAAGTTTTGGTTCTATTTATTATAATGTTATTTATAAGATTTTTTTGTTAATTTTACATTTCCACCTGAACAGCAACAACGTTTTGCCATCAAATTCGAATAATAAGCCGTTTGATCATTATCTAAAATTTGTTATGAACTAGGAACACTTAGAACATTAGTTTCCCAGCTTGATAGGCCTCTTTCAGGCGCGTCTTGACCATATCGATTTCTGGAATATTCAGCTATCTCTAGATGTAAAGTTACGTGTACAAGGAAGTGATCCGGATGGGATTTGGTATCAGCCCTGTCGCTTAAATACTAGTACCACCACACCATTATTTCTTATTGAAATTTTATGGCGTAAGACATATGAATAAAATACCGCATAAAGCCTAAAACTGGAATAGCTTTAAAAGTACTAATTCAGAAAAAAAATTAAAGAGACATTCATATGCTTGACAAAACAAACGGAGCGGAATGTATTTATGTACCAATTGAGAACATTAGCTATGATATATGGAATTGCAGAAAAGGTATATACGAGGTAATAAATGACAATCGGACTTAGCGACCTGAATAGACAAAACAGAAAACGCCATCAATTCCATTAAAATATAGTATGTCTCGAATCATTCGTTGTTCTCGTTTTGTGTCCCTTCCCTCAACGCGCCCTGCCAGTTCTAGCGCAGTTCTTTCTATTAACTCCGCAGTACGTGATCGTAGAAACTCACGGAATCCGACCTAGAATCTGTTCATTCTAACTAGCTAACCAGAGCAACGGAGAATGGCGCACATTGGGTGTAAAACAAAAAAAAACGACACATTACCACAAATTTAAACATAGACATGCTGAGATGAATAAAATGATGCGAGAAGTATCGCTTCAGCCAGCTCCAATCAGCATAGCAATGAAGGAAATAAAATAAAATGAAAAAAAAAACAACACACGAAGAATCATATTTGGAGAGCACAAAACGGGGCACAAATAAAGAGTTGCGCTACAAAAAAAAAAGTTTAAGAACCTGATCTTCACTACGGTTGGATATGGCAAGGATGAGTCAAGCTTTAATTGGCGATCGAGACGCAGCGGCTGCTGATTGGCGATTAAGTGGTATGCGCGCTAAGTAGAGGTGTTGATTTAACCTCCGTCCGGTAAAGGGAAGCAGTTTAGCGGATGTTTTCATACCATTACAGGGCGCACGGGAGCTAATTTCCGGATTAAAAGTGTTTTTGAACTTGCGGAATGCGGAGGATAAGGTGAGCCTTACTCGGTTTGAGCATTTTAAGGAAGGTGCAGGATAAAATGCACTTGAAAAAAACTACAATTGACTTCCATTGATATGTCGACCACTACACTTTCAACCTTGCAGTAGAAAAGACAAAGAGATTATTTCCTCGCACCGCCATAATGCATCTGCTTTGGTAAGGTAATCTGTCTGAAAGCCATAAATAAATAGTTTAATTGGCTCAGACAATGTTTAATTGGTGCAACACGCTGTTCTATAAAATGTAACTCTCCAAAGTCCACACATGGACGGGAGCAGTCGCCTGAAATCCGTGAACAAACGCGGCAGCACAAACACTGCCACTAGACTTGATGTCGTTTTTTGCTGTTGTGTGCTTCGCACAGGTGATAAGATAAGTGGCCGACGATCTCCGATAGCAAGAGCAAAGGTGCGGAAAAAAATATGCAAACACAATACCGAATGCAGCATCACGGTGAGAATGGTAGAGAAATATGGGAACATAAAACTGCGTTTAAAAAATAAGTTTTAATCCGCGGAAAGGTTACGAGAGGGTCTTTCTTTCACTCTCGCAATTTTGGCAAGGTTTGTCTTTCACCATTCATGCTTGTTCCAGAAGGTATTGGAGTATTTATTGCTAGGATTCTCGTCCAGACGATCGTGTTGGTAATTCTAAACCAATTCCCAGCCGCCCTGCACCATTGCTTTTTCGCTGCAAACGGCCAGGAGTGCGTCCTCGTGTTGCAACCTACGTGAACAGGAAACACATTGTAGCCGCTGGGGGCAAAAATGTTGTTCGAAATGCAAAAGATGCAGCACGGATGACCATGGGGGAATGTGCGATGCAGCGTAGGTAATGGTTGGAGAGAATGATGTTTTTTAAATGTTCAGATCGTGCGAGATCAGACACGATGGGATTTTTTTTTGTCTTTTGTGAAAAAAAAAAAATTTGTGTCACACAAATTAGTGAAAAAACATTACAATCAAATGAGTGAAGAATGAAAAAAAGATCACTTTTCCACACTTTTTTTAAAAATTGTTGTACTTTGCTAAATATTTTAATCTGATGATTCTAACACCAGAATCTTATTCATTAATAAAATGTGATAAAATATTTAATACTGATTGATTGAGTGAAGAATAAAAAACCACTTTTTCTATATAATTGTGCTACTTTGCTAAATATTTTGATTCATTAATTTTTAAGTACATCGTTTTAAATTTCAATAAAAAGGGCCTGGCCGTATTTCTAAAATCAGAATCTTATTCATGAGCAAAACTTTGAAGGAACTACATGAAATTCTTAAATAAACTCCCATAGTCAGGCGCTAGACTCCACTGCTTTGTAAAAGAAGAGAGTAAGAGAGCAACCACAACTCCTTGAAACAGAAAAAAACAAACTCGTCAAGCGATTCAAACAAAACAGCTACAAAATCACGCACCAACAAACGGGCGAACGTTCTAACCACGAGTCGGACGACTTGTACGCTTAGTAACGTATGCAACCCCACATCACAAAGGATTCCAGCACCTCGACGCGAGAGAGAGCAAGCGAGCGAATGAGTAAGATGTAATTTACAGGGTTGAGTTTACATGGGCACAAAGGAGAGACCACTAAGCAGGAAGAACCGCAGCAAAGCATCGATAAACCACTCTCAGTCGGGTGGGCCCGATCACAACGCCAGAACGGTCCGAGTACGCGCGAACGCGAGATTTTAGTCCGCCCGTGAGCATTGTGCCAGCCGGTGTGTGTACCGATCACAAACGATCATCGACCGCGTGTTTGCTGTGCGCAAAAGAGCGGTCGCACAAAAGCCCACCCAGCGCCGTACAGCATCATGCGAGGTAGCGAAACAGTGCAGAGAGTGTTTGTGTTTGCCGCTTTAGTTTCCCGAAAAAGTTTTGCCCGTAATTTGATCGACGCGCATGTTTGCATTGGCGGGTTTAGTGCTTTTATTTCCCGATTAAAGTGAAGCTGTGTGATCTCGTTCGCTATTCGGTGGAATTGTGCTTGGGTTTGAAGTTTTGTGCCTGTTTGCAATTGTGATACGGCTTTTGCGAAAAAGGTGCAAAGCGAAGCAATAATAAAATCGGACCATCCGCGTACAGGTCATCCAGGTGCAACGATAGCCCTTTCTCCAGGTCCTCTCACATAGTACTTACCGCGCTGAGTTTCTTCTTGTGCGCGCAAAAGAATCGCCGTACGCTCGGAATAATTGCGCCGCTTGATCCGTGTTCGTTTCTACCACATTCTTTCACTGCTGATCTCGTAATCCAGCTCGGAAAGAAAAAAAGAAAAAAACGTACACACGCAAGTGTTCCTTCAGATAGTTTGCAAAAACAAAACAAAAACAGCAGCAGCAAAAAAAGCGAAAGCAACAAAGACAGCCCAGAAGGCGAAGGTATAAGTGCACGGTAGTAGTAGCCTATAATAATAGGTGGTCGTTAACGATGGGCAGGAAATTGGCGCACCATCTGGTGCTGGTTGGCGCGTTGCTTGTGGTAGCTGTCGAAAGTTTCTCGCGGGCAGTGCAAGCAGCCGATGATTATACCGCTCAGCAACACCATGTGAGAAGTCAGCACCAACAGCACCAGCAGCAACAGCAGAATCTCCCACATCATCACAACAGCCATCATTCCCATCGGCATCGTTCGGAGCAGGGTAGGAGTCGGAACCAGACGTCCTTAAACTACGCGCTAATAAGTGGCCCCGGGTACGGTAATGGCGGTGGGACCGATTATCGGCCACCGTACCAGGGAACGGTCCAGCAACACTGGGCGCATGGTCAGCCGCACGGTGGACATCGGGAAACACCACCACAGCATCGGCGCCATCATCGTGGTCAGTCGCATCCTCAGCAGCAGCCAGGAGCGAATGGAGTACGCAGGACATCCGGGAATGCTAGCACGCCAGCAGCACGTCCGGTCAATCGGATGCTGACTCGAACAGGGACAAACTCGTATGGAAGTGCCCGCGAGAATAACAGTACCAGGTGAGTGTGCGGAGGAATTCAACTGTTTACTAATTTAGAGTTGCTATAACCTTATATATGTCTATATCAGTCCGGTTGGGATTGAAACGGTCTTGCCATTTGAAGATCGGCGCCGCCTTCGAACAGCCCCTATAATGTTATAATATGGGCTTTACTATAATAGAGGGATTGGATGCTATAATATGGGCTATACTATAGTGATCGTGGCACCTGTCTCCAAACGGCAGGACCGAAGATCGCATCCACTCGAACAGTACCCCCGTATTGAGGAATGACTTTTTATCTACGTGGTATCATTAAAGTGTATAACACTAAAAGGCAGATCAGGTAGCCGAGAAGACAGTGGCACCAGTCTTAAGAGGCACCGGGGTTCTTATTCCATCTGGACCGTTCCCCCATAATGAGGACTGACTATCCAACTACGTGGTATCAATAAGTCTAGTAAGCCAGGAATGGCAGACATAACCGAGTAGTCCGTTACGCCACAGATTAAGAGAGGATCATTAAAGTCTAGTAATCCATTATGTCTATAAAATACCGAAGAATATTTTGAAAAGCAAGCGATAAGAGATAAAACAAACTAGTTTTAGTACATAAAGTACTAAGAGATCGCACCTGGATGATCATCTTCTTGGTAACACCAAATTGTCAAAACAAATTATTTCCTTCCTCCTGCCTAAAAACCGCCAATGACATCCTTCCAGGACAGCTTTCCACTACGCCCGTCATACTGTCTGACTTGATCGTTTACCGTCTGTCGTATTAATATTTCTTTCCCTCGCGCAAGTCGTTCCTGAATGCAACGTTCATCTCATACCAACTGCTAAAAAAGAACTTCCATCCGACAGATCTCTGCCCACGGATTCCATGCAGCATGCATCACAGTTGGAGAAGATTAATGTAGCTTCTTTGACTTCTTAATGCTTGCGCAGTGCATAGCTTCTTCCTGCTGGTGCGGGTCTGTCGAGTGTTTTATGTTGAAGTGTTGTTGTTACAGTCTTCCTGTGCGGTGCGTGTCTAAACCACTGACAAGAAATGCTATTCTTTTTTCTCCATCAGCGGATCAAGGTTAAAAAAGCTGTTACGCTTGTCGCAGAAGAAGACTGGATGAAGATATTTGTTACTGTTTGGTAGACAGTTTTTGCCATCGCGATTTTGAGATGTATTTTTTTGGGGTTTATAATTAAAACCACAACCGAAAGACGAGCGGCAACGAAACAAAAAGCCGATTTAAACAAACAGTGGAGGACTAAAAGTTAATGAAACAAAATAAAACAAGCACACTGATTGTTCTGTTTGCCATTAAAACCTCTCAGCTGTTCTGAAACGGGCTTATTTATTTTATAATCTGATAAAAAAATCTAAATCACTTTCTGCGAAACGAAACAAGGAATGTGCGAAATGCATTCAGCGTTTCAACAAGAACCAATTGGCGGATGTTTTTTTCTTGGGTTCGTTTGTGTTTTTTTTTCCAACATACCCCGAATACGACACACCCATTCATTCTGTTGGCAGCGACCCCTTGGCGAGAACAAATGTGGGCAGAACATTTTTCGCTTTCTGGATGTTTTTTTTCACTCATTTGCATGCAAATGCATTTTTGGGAGCAATTTTACACGGCCGATGAATTGTTATGGGGCGCGAGCAACTGATTGATGGACTCTGACACCTTGTTTGGAGCTGGAGTAAATCTCTCAATACGGTGTCGTTTATTTTGATGATGGGAAACAAATGGCGATTTTGTGCACGCATAAAAAGGCACCAGCGGAAGAATTTATGCGGACTTGGTAAAGGATTTTATAGGAAACGATTATAGCAAGTTGAGGTTGCCATAAATAACAGGATATTTTAGTACATTCCTTTGGGAAAAAAAAAGAAATTTTGGAATTATATATAGGAACATTATAGAATTTTTACAGCGATAGATAAAGTAATTTGTTTTAAATAGAGATCGTCTTATTAATTTATGACAAAAAAGCAAATAACAAGTTTATTTGAAGCACGGTTGTAACAATGTTTTTTTATGGCTTAAAGAGACTTTGGTCCCAAAAGGATGTGTTCTTCTCTTACCACGGTTGGAGCAGATTGCTAATTCATTCATGAGATCTGTACCTCAGAGTCATGTGGTAAAACAGGAGATCGAGATGTCGGATGTAACCCAGCGTAAGAAACATTCTGTAAATTACTATACATCTGTACTAATATGTTTGGTTTATGGCCTCCAAAATTTGGACATGTCTGGAAAATATAAATATCATTCGAATGACAATACAATACAATCTTAATAGATCTCTTGGGAGTAAAATATGATAATTTAAGTCTCTTGAAGTCGCGAATTCAATTTAAATGAGATACTCCAAAGCATACTGGAGTGGTTTACTCTCTTCAAACACAGATTTATCTATTAACCACATGAGAGTACCAGTAAGAATGTAAGAAATAAATCAGACCGCCACATACACTCGTGCGTGCATTATCCCTCTGTACGATGGGATTTTCCTTCAGGAACTTCTCATCCCACGATAATGGCATTCTACAAACACATCAATCAAAACCACAAAACCTTCCGCAACCGGTAACGTCTCGCCCGACTCGTAAGCGTTCTAATGACATTTCCCTTTCGGATTAATGAATAATGGAGGCAATAAGTCATAAAGAGATGCCTCGGTCAAACGACACCAATGTGCGTAGCACGAGTGAATGCGTGACTTGCAACGGCTTCCCTAACGCTATGAGTCAATAATAAGTCTTTTTTTGCTGTTGTTCGGTTGTCATCGGACAATGATTGGTGTAATATGAGTTCTACATGTGGATCGGCCACATTGTGTTGTGTGTTTTCCATTCAGCACTGCAATGTGGTAATGTAATAGTGCAAGTGGTGCAGTGGTAACTCATCGAAGTGCTACGATCGGTAACACCCCGTTACACGGATGGGAAACGGTTATCGATGCGTTTACGACCGAGAATGAGTGAGTGATTGGATGGAAAAGTTTTGTTTTATAGCAACAATATTTTCGAATCGTAAATGGTGTGAGTTTTACAATTTTCCTCCCTTCACCATACACACACTGCACGGGCAGTCGACTAACGATCCGTGCAATACGTATTATAATGGTACATTTCCTTCCCATTAGCGGGTCCCGTACCAGCCGCACGGATTGCATTCGAACATAATTCACATCCTGGCCAAACCCTTGCCCGCAGTCGACGTTCGGTTGCCCACGGTTGTGACTCATAATCTTCCTCAAAACTCAACCCTAGACGGTACTTCCGCGTGTTTTGCCGCGTTTATATATTTGCAAGAAAAACCACCACACTGCACCACACCTCCCCGGGTACGGTCATTCCTGTTGCTTTCTTTCGACTACGACGCTGTGATTGGCCTTTTTGCCGCGCGCTTCGGCTGTGTGTCGTCGTGTTACGTTAACGATGGCGCGAAATGTACGGGAAGGAAGAAAAAAATCGCACTCGCCGACACTTTCGCACGCGTCCGGCTATTAATAACTGGGGCCCCCGTCTGGGGAAGGCATACAACGACGACGTTAGACCGAAGGGCACTACGCGACGAACATGTGTTTCGTATGTTCTTACAATGCGACACCATTGCATGCTGACCCTTTTTTGAAGCAAGGAACGAGACGCTAAGGTAAAACGATCACCAGCGATCTGGTGGTCAATGGGTACGAAGAAAAAAGTAATTTGCAACAAAAAACTGCAAACGATGAGATTCTGATTTTGACGTTATTGTGACAGATTCTATCATAATCTCAAGAAGTTGTTATGCATGAATTAATAATGAAGTTTTTTGAAAAATAATAAAACGCTAAACACAAGTTTTATAACTCACAATGTGCTAAAACCCTAAATGATGTCCCAATTCACACCTGCAATAGTAATGTTGTAGCCAAGAAGGAATTTTTCTGATTCACCACCTGCTTGAATAACTTCGTCACACTAACTTCCTTATTGTCCCAGGTGAGAATAAACCAGATTTGAATGAAGAGATGAAAAATAGCCCTCACTAATATAACCCGTCCGAAACGAAACAAAACAAAAAACACACTTCTTCAACTCACTCTAACTCGGGAAAGAGGTTTTGCTAGCAGCTATAGAAGCTGAAAGGACTATGAGGTACGGTGCTGCAACAACTTTGCACCCATTTATGGACATACCACTTCATCATATTTATGCGACCGTAAAGTAGACGCAAATAAGAAGACGCGATTCATCCCGAATGTTAAGTGTGGTGTGCCGTGTGTTTCTGCACTTTATAGCTGTACATCGCCAGCCATAACCTGGATGACGGAAGGCAAAGGAACGCGTCTCCATTTGCATATGCTTCGTGTTATCAACACGATTAGCTCATCATTTGAGCACGATTTACAGACTGACTTCGGGAGCTGGGGTGAATTTTTTTCTCACTCTGTACCTTCCGTTTATTGCCACTTGCGCAGGTCATCAGTTCCAGCGTCCTTGGAGTCTGATTAATAGAGTCAACACTTAATTCCTCTCAGCCAAGCTACTTGACATGGGGTAGCATGATATCTTCGCACGCTACCACCGGGAGTCGGGAGTAAGTTCTTAAAATAATCGGTCATTTCCTCTTTTCTTCCATCCTACCGAGTGTGGCGGAATTCCTGCACATCGCGGTTGGGTGGTGAATTATGCGATCGACCCCAACTAATCGGCACGGACCTTGATTGATCGTTTGCAGTTGCGAATCATCAGCCAAGTGATTCGTACGGGGAATGATTTATAGCTCGATTCGATCCAACAAGGACGCCGATTACGGGGGCGCATGGGTTTGGCGGTGGTGGTGTTGGGTGATTGCAGCTACAAGTAAAATCCGATGCAATTTAATCCCCACCCGCCGATACGTGCCGTGTCGAAGGGCAATATATAGGGAATTCGCATTCCGAATGCAAACCTCGCACCCAGAGCTTCGCGTACGTTTCGTGGATAACAGCTTAATTAAGATTTTACTAGCCTACGTTCCACGTGTGACCAATGTGTTTATATGGAACGAAAGAACTCCCGCACCGAACGGTTGTTTAGCATGCAAAAAGGGAGTGCGACGAATGAGCGGGGCGATTTCTGCAGTAGAATGCACTTTAAATCGATAATTGACGATAGTAAAAAAAAGGTTAAAAATAGCACCGTTTGGGGTATCGCGTGATTTAAGGATTCCAAACGGTGAGCGGCATCGTATGAGGAATTTTAATGCCACGAGGAGGTCGTAATAAACAAAGTACGAAAAAGACAGGATTATATTTATATTGCATACTTAATTTTCAAATCGAATGAAAGATAAATCTTCCAGACACGAAACTCTGATAAATGCTCTTAGGGATGCAGTTGCCGATGTATTATTATTTCAGAAATGTTCATGTGGTACGTGATCAACATCAGACACCATCCTTTTTTAAATCGTCATTGTAACAAAATGTTGGCCAGGGACCAAAGATTCGGGTCCTTTTCGTAAAGGTTATTAACTAATATTAACAATGGTCTATTATTTGAAGCCTCTCCTGTAGATTTTTATTCACAGTTGTTTTAATGTGACTACAAATAACAAGAACTCCGCTAAAAGGGAGATTTCTACATTAAGCAGAGCTTATACTTGCTTTTAAAATTTAACTTCGATAAGATATGAAGTGTTCAATATTAAAAATATCTCATTACACGAATTTTAATTTGTAACTAAAATACAGGCCAAATTTTATTTTACAAAAATACATAGTTTAATGTCGTCTGGATTTTATCTGTAGGATATTGTAAGTAGAATTACTTTCATTTTATGTCAAACCAGGATTTATACTGAAAAAGTAACGAAAAGTATAATAAATAAATAGTATATAAGCGCAACATAAGACTACTAAATTTTGAATTTGTAAATCTTTAAAATTGTTTAAAAACAATGTAATGTTTCACGGCACATTCCAGGATGAAATTATTTCGAAAGTATAGTAAAGTATTTTCAACCCAAGACACATACATCACAGACAACACCCAAAAGGTCCCTCCATCCCAGAATACAATTATGCCATTAAACTTTTGGGCTAAAATCCTCCTTACTCACCAATGTCCGACCAACCAGCAACAGTAGATTGGTATCCTTATTTTTCCTGTCCACCAAACACCGACCGATGCCAATTGTCACGCAAGTCACATTTACAGCAATTTGAACTTCAAACGCGCTTCTTACCTACGGTGCCTGATGGCGGCCGCCATACAGAACGATTATGGCAGGCAGAACCGATGCATATTTATTGTCTGTCATTCGAAAAACCGGCAAACTATCGTAACAGATGCAGCAAAAGCCATAGCCAATCTGGCAAATATCAGGTTAGAGGGATCGGCCACCGTGATCGTATTTCATTGAATTTATTAATAAACACGCGCAAAGAACAAATCCCATCCGATGACGAACGGAACGGGAGAAAGGTAAGGTTTGTTCCCTTTTAAATCGAATGAATTTTTGTTTTGCTATTTCTCTATTAACGAGCTGTAACAGAAGATATTGAAGGATACAAAAACAACGATTAGGATAAAAAACGCACTGATCGTTTATAGGCGATAAAGGAAAAAAAGAAACCATCTACGAAAAAACATTACAACAGACATTTTAACAACACAAAACAATTTGCTTCACACATCACGCAAGTATTTCCTCTACTTCGCTTTCTTTTTTTTTTGACTATTTTTCTCCTTCATACACAAACACACACTGTACAGACACACCTGCACACACCGCTAGAGTGTGGCGCTTTGCGGACACTTTCTCGATTATGATCACGATCGCGCGTATATATTTTCATAAAAATAAACACATTTCACACGAGAGCGCGATCACACTTTGCGCGTCCGCTTACGATATAATTACGGAAGCAGGCGAAAATTTAAGCAGCAACAAAGACATGGAAGAAGAAATTGGGTATCACTCCACTCACTTAAGGAAGGATTACCTGGTGATCACTAGGCACATTAAGCTCGTTGTTTTTTCTTTACTTCTGGAAAGGAGCTATTACTTTAACTATTCTACACTTCCCACCGAATACAGGAAGCAAGACAAACAAACACGTTCACGTTCATCACACCGATCCGATTTAATTGGCGATTTTGATAAAACTAAACTCACCGACGATGATTGCCTTCTGCCAATTAGAGCATCCTTGGGAATGTGAGATCGGTCTTCACGATCGCGGGAGAACCACACCGAGCGTGAGAGAGTGAGAGAAGCGAGAACTGGCAGATGAGTGAATGATTACATTTGGGAGGACCATTTGATGTTATGTTAATTTGGCGGAAAAGTAGGAAAAATAAACCACCCCCCATTTGCGGAATGTTTTATGTTGCGCCCTTCCGATGAGAACTCGCGTGAGGAAGAAAAACAATCACTCACTTGATATAGCTCACGTGAGATGAGACTGCTGCGATGGTGTACTTTTCATTTCTCACCTACTCACACGTGGACCCCGCGTCTATCGAATGGGGGATATGTGTGTGTGTGTGTGTGTGTGTGAATGGCTAATTTAAAATCTCACACCGATCACAACCTATTGATCGAGAGAACAGATTTCGATCTGTGGGGGCCAGGTTTGGTTCAGCAGGGTGCGAAAATGAGACACTCATCAGATCGTTATCTCATCCTTGCGTGCCGGGAGACGGTGTCGCTTGTAAATATATTGACACATCTAAATCGGTGGCAGGAAATGACCGTTTAAACGCGATCTATAAGCTGCGAAAGAGTGCGATCGAGAGGGAAAGATTTTAAGAAGCAGGAGGTGGTTGATCGGGGTTGGGAATTATTTATTTCCTAAAATTAGCCAACCAATTTTAGCAACATACCGACCACCGTTGGAAGTGTGGTGCATAGCGTACCTTGCGCGGTCAATACAGTATTTGTGTGTTTGATTGAAATGATCGATCTCGTATCATTTAGCACACATTGAAACAACAGCAAACAGCAGTGTTAAAACGTTTTATCACGCAAACAATCACGAAGGCTTAGTTCGAACGCAATTTCCGGCATGTTTCATACGCTGCAGGACAGTAAAATGTCAATAACCAGACGGCCGCAACGCTTTGCATCGTGTAATTTTGCAATACGAACAAAAAGTCCAATCCATTCTCAGCCGCTTTTAAAACCTGCAGCGTGCAAATGCGTTCATAACGACCAGCCGCTTATAATGGTGGCGCGTCGCAGGCAAAAATGAAACCGAGAAACCATTAGAACAACCACTCGGGCTCGGCCCGGTCATTTAGTGGCCTTGAAGAGTGATTAACTGTAACCGGGAAGTGCATTTTTCTCATCCCCACCGATTCTCTCGTCACCCGACTGGGGCACTTTGGGTAGAACCGATCCTTCATCTAGTCGATAAGTAAAGCTTCGCAGATTTTCCATTCCGTTGCATTTCTTTCGTCCGACAACTCGACAGAACGTGCCTTTTCCGTGTCAATCTGTTTTGGTTCACACGATGTGTTAATGTTGTGTTTTTTCTCTATCTTGCTTCTCCACAGAAACAGGAACGTGTGCACCGTTTACATCTATCGGAAGTCGGTGATAAAGACGTACCCCAACACACACTGCACGGATCCGGTCAACTGTTCTGGGCTTCGGTAAGCAGACACCCAACCAACGCACGTGGCATATTGCTTACCACGCAGCAGGGGGAAAACACTTGTAAACATCATATGATAACTATTTGTTTTTTATTCTTACCTTCAAAGGACGTACCCGGGATCGGTGGTAAAGCGGGAAGCGTGTTGCCGTGGCTGGGACACAACAACAACCGTGGCCGATGGGTGTTTTAAGCGTAAGCTTATGTTCGACCATTGATTCATTCTTGGTTTAAATATGCCTTTTTCTTCACTTCAGCTGTCTGTCAAACACCTTGCCGAAACGGTGGCCGTTGTACTGCGCCGGATCGCTGTACCTGTCCTGCAGGATTTACTGGCAAATACTGCGAAATGGACGTGAACGAGTGCAAGGAATACAAACCGTGCGATCAAACGTGCTACAATACCGAAGGCTCCTACTACTGCACATGCCGGGAAGGGTTCATGTTGCAGAGCGATCGACAAAGTTGCAAAAAAATCGGTATGTTACGGGATGCGGGATTGCTCTTATCGCAAATCCCTTTGCGTAATTATTCATATGATTTGTTTTACAATTCCAGTCGAAACGAATGATCTCGCGACAGAAGCGCGTGACATGGAGAACGACCTGGACGTCGACTACGACAGTCTGGACATTCGGTTAAAAAAGCTGGAACAGATGGCATCCCGTGACGATAGACAGGAGCTCAACAAAAAGGTCCAGTACACGGTGGATGCTATTTCGTTGCTGAAATCACAGGTGTCACGATTGGTAAGGAACCATTACTGACCTTCATCCTTCCGTACCACAAACTAATCGCGTGTATGTTGTCTTTTTACAGAATCAACGATTATTCCCCTCGGTAGATTATGGTAATCGGGTACACTGATGTGCTAGATGTAGCTGTATCCGTGCAGAAATGGAACATCTTCTCATACTTCGATTGCTACTGCTAGTAGCAGCATACCTTTTAAGTTAACCCCGTTCCGACGTGCTATGTTCAGTAGAATGAAAGTCTTACATTTATTGTCCTTAAAATGCTATTGTCTGTGTGTATGTGTGCGAGTTGTGTGTGTGTGTGTATGTGTGTTTCTATGTGTAATGTTGTCAAAGAAGGAAGATTAAAATAGACTATTACCAAAATCGAACTGTTTCCCGACGGCTTGTTTTCTTTTTACGATGGATTCTTTTTACTTTCCCCGTCTTGCTTGTTGTCGCGTGCATACCTATGCTGCAATCCCGTCACGCGTCTTTTTGTCTTAGTATTGTTCGAGCCTTCGCTACAGACAATCCTTCCGCGAAGTCGACACGCTCATTTACTCCGACCAGCTGGACATGAGCTCCGGGAACACATGGTTCTCCCAGTATTCGAGCGCTTTCTGTAGCTTCTTCATCACGAACGGTTTGTTGAGATTAAACGAGTGCATGAACAGCTCGTTGTTGGTCTCAAAGTTGGGATCGGCCACGCACACCACACCGGACGTAACGCCGTACATCAGCATGTGCACCTGCATCTCCAGGTAGTACTTCTCCTGCAGACTACCATCGTTGGTGACGTACTTCTTCATGTTCTCGTGCGACCGGGGACACTTAATTTCCACCACGTGCTGCGTGCAGATACCGTCCGGCACGTTGAAGATGATCGGAAACGAGGCATTCATGGTGATGCGCGGACTCTCGTACGTTCGCTTGGTGTACTTCTCCAGCCGCTGGCGGATGGCCAGCTTCTTGCGCTGCATCTGCATATCGATCTCTTTGTTGCAGCCCAGTATCTTCTCGTGCAGCAGTTCGGGCGACACCTTTGGCTGGGTGCATTCGTACACCTTTGCGCCTGTAATACGGCCGTACCGCAGCTCCTGGAACCAGGGGTGGAATCGGGGCTGAAATTTCACCTTATCCGACAGCACACCCGAAGCAGACGCGACGACGGCTTGCGCATGCTCAAAGAACTGCGCAACCGTGTACCGATTCTTGACGCCGCATATGATCAGCTCGTGGATCGAGAGGTTGGCGAACTTTTTGTTGGCCGAGGAAAAATTCCACCTTAGCGGACAGTCAATGTCCTCCGTCTGCAGTCCGTGTACAACCTCGCGGATAAAGTTTTTAGTTTTGGTCTTATTCAACGGTGGTTTGCCCGGCAGCTGTTCCAGCTCGGTAGCGAGCGGTGAACGGAAGAAACACTCCACATCCTGATGTGTGCCGGGCTGGTCTTGCGTATGCAGCCACAGAAGGAAGCTGATCGTGTGCTGGCAGAACCCGAGCTCGGCACAATCGTCACAGGAGACCGATTCCACCTTATGGTGCACCTCGTCTATTGTGACCGTCAGCGTGTAGATTTTAATTTCCATGTTTTCCCCATCGTCACACGGACCTATCGAATGCATTTGGCCCTTCACCGTGCAGTAGGAATCCTCACGCCGCAGCTGCACACAGCCGACCGAATCGTCGCCATACTCGGGATTGTTTTCCGCACACGATTGGCTACAAGAGGGGAAGAAAAAGCTTCACTTAGTTGGGTCGTTTCGATGCGAAGCAAGCAAATGCAGATGGGAGGACATGGTCCTCCGTAGCATGGGTTGTTTTGAACGGAATAAATTCGCCCCTATCTGTCTTTCGATCGACGAGAAAGTGAACGATGGGAATTTTGACGGTCACACAAATGACAGACACCACACATATCTGCCATATTCAGATTGACGTTCCGCGAACGACACTAGGATCCGTTGACCGCGCCAAGACCTGCGACAGCCGCGGGCCCACCAGCGCGCGCGCCCGGTACCATCGTTTCGCACCATTACTTACAGTGCCTTCAGGTGGTTATCGTTGCCGGATACCGCTTTCATCAGGTGCAACATGTAGTCCCACAGCATCTGTCGCGTTACCGTCGGCAGGCTAAAGGTATAAGCCTTCTGGAAACCGGGAGATAGCTGCTCCTCGAGATCGTTCGTCCGATCCACCACGAAACGGGCATCAACTTCCATGGTTTTTCTTTCGCTTGGATTTCACTGCTCAAGCACGTGGTTTAGTTTAGGAGCTAATCTACTTGCTGCGTGACGGTAATACGGATGAAAGGAAGCGATTTTTCACTTGCGACGAAGAATATTTATGCTTCCGATTGTTTACCTATCGTCACCTATACTCGATGACGCGAAGAACACACACGGGCACGCAACCACACAGAACCCAAAGCTACGCTGTGCAGCTGAGTACTGAACTCTCGTGGTTGTAAACGTAGCAGCGAACATTTCCAACGTGTTCCAAATTTGGATCAATTTAAAAGTGCGTTCGAACATGGCGGTTGGATATTCGAAGAGAGATGTTTTGTCGTACAAACTTAATTAATACACTTATATTATACATACTTATTGCAGCTATTGGTATCGATTTCATGCGTTCCATTACGAAAAACCTAACGAGAACAAATAGGAAGAGTCAATCGTACTTTGGAGGAAACACCTCACAGGGAATATGGTAGCGGATTTTATCGTGTGAGGAACTGATTCTATTTACAAAGGAGTGATAAATCAAATTTCGTTTTAAGGTCCTGTTTGTTTTTTTTTTTTGTAAAAATGCAAAATAATACCTCTGTACACGATCAGTTTTTTTAGAAGCGATCGAACATAAATTAATAATGAAAGAACAAAGAAAAGGTCCCAGCAAACATAAACGAACAACCGCATACGTGCACAAAGGTTCACCCAGTACAAAAACCCTATACAAAACTCCTTAGCAAAGACATATCGCCCGTACCAAAGAATCCGAACCGTCAAAATTATGCGTGAAAAGAAAAACAATAACAAACCCAACGATTCAGCCTCGAAAACAGGGAGGGAAAGGCGAGCTGTGTAAAATCTAATCACGATCGATTTGCGTTCTTTGTTTCCACTTTCGATTTTGATAAGATTTGACGTTATTTCGTTGTTTTGATTGCACTGTTTGTTGTGCGCGCTAGTGTGGGGTACGTTTCCCTGGCCCAGAAATCGTGTCAGTAGTACAAAGCAGTGTGCAACAACGCAACAGTTCCGTATATTGAGTGTGTAGAAACTCGCGTTCCGTAACAACAGACGGTCAAATATGGAATCGAACGAAGAGGACGAGAAAATCCCATTAAAGCTAGCGCAAATATCGATCGACAAGTTTAACCAGACGATTCCACAGTACTTGACGCAGCTGCGAAACCACAAATGCAACATCGAAAAGGCGGGTTCGCTGAACGATTGGGAGAAGGTCAAACGGGAACAGCTGAATGCGACACGCATTGTGAAGCAGATCAGATTCATGCTGGTGGAAATAGATAAAGTGCGCCAGCGGTTGCGTGCCACCGATTTGGACCGTTTCGACGATGGGATTGAGGAGACAAAGAAGGATGCATTCAGCAGCATGGCTGAATACATGGGTAAGGGAGTTCTAACAGTTTGGGGGAATGGTTCCTGTATTCCTCAAACTAAATCATGTTTCGATCTTAACAGCAATGCAGCAAGCGTTACGTGCACAGTCGGCAAGGAATTATCAGCAACAGCATTACGATGAGGAAAGATCGTCAGGTGGGGATAACTCAGAGTTTCCTACTGGTGGTCGGTTGGCATATATTCCACAGATTACCAGCTCGTACAACACGGAGGAGCACGAGCTACGCCAAAGAGAAGAATGTCTCCATCAGATGGAACATTTGCAGCGTGAAATGGAGGACATTCAGGAGCTGTACCAGAAGGTGCACGAATTGGTACACGAGCAGGGTGAAACGGTGACCCGCGTCGAGGAGAACGTGGATGTGGCACAGATCCAGGTGGAAGCGGGTGTAACCGCGCTGCAGAAAGCGCTAGCCTACAAGAAAGCCGTTTATCCGCTGGCAGGAGCGTTCCTCGGATCGTGTATCGGTGGTCCAATCGGGCTGGTCGTTGGGTTGAAGGCCGGTGGTCTAGCAGCGCTGGGTGGTGGTTTGGTCGGATTTGCCAGCGGGAAATTCATCAAAAATGTCGACGCCATGCCGGATAGTGATGAGGTTGGCTCGAACGACAGTGCCACCGAAGCGACTGCCGGTACACCCGCCGAACCGGGCGAAACTCAACCGATTGCTTCGAAAACATGACATTTGCTTAATCGATGCACGATTCAGTAAAAACTGCCGAAGAGGGAATCGATCAACCAGTCGGCTTTACTCTCGTGGCCGATGTTTTAATTTGTTAAGTGCTGTACATTGTTGCTAGAGACCGTCAGAATTGCTCGAATGCTTACCAATTCCATCGACATTATGATACGCGAACCATGCTGCGCATTAATATTACCCCACGCACTAGCCGCCATTGTGTCGTCGTTAGGATGGAAATACAGATCCACGTTCTTTGTGTTACTAACAAAAATCACGGTGCGGTTTATTTCGAAAGAAGTGACTTCCAAGCGCTCTTTCGGTCGATAAAGTGCAAACGTTTGCCACGGAATTGCTTACGCTTAGTAGCCTTGCCCATGCGGATCAGGTGCTTCTTGCGCTCCTTCCGCACGTTATACCAAACCGGATACTGACCGAACTGATCCTGTTTTGTTTTCATGTTGTACACGTGCTTAACCTTTGATTTCGGATTGACCACCGTAACGTACTTTTCGTGGTTGACTATGTCCTTGGTTTCCTCTTTGATTAGCTCCTCCATTGCCTCCTTCTTCACCAGCTCCAGTTCCTATACGCGTATGAATGAAAGTGCCAATTGGTACATTTGTTTACGTTGGTACAGCCGAGTACCAAAAAGGGTCTACATACCTGTTCCTTTTCCTTCTGTTCGGTAATATCCTTCAATTTATCCAGCAACGTTCCTTCCCCGGCATCTTCTTCGATAAATCCCAGCATTTTCTTCAATTTCTTTACCTCTTTCACCTTGTTTTTAGCCCGGCGAATGGCGTTGTTTTTGTTACGACGCTTTTTACAACGCGCAGTCATGTTGGGAGGTTTTTATGCTCTCTCTTCACTTACAATGGAAAGGGAATAAAGTCTGGCACAGTTTCAACAAGTTTTAACGCGAAACTAAATGCTTTTACACCGCTAAATACAAACAATTGTAAAAAGCAACACAAAAACGTGGTGCTTCTACTTTGTCATATTTTGAAAAGGAATTACAGGTAGTGGAAATCCCTGGCAGGTGACATTTCGAAAACTGACGTAAGCGATCCAGTTGTAGGCGGCTTTACGTTTGTAGGCTTTTGATCGTTTTTTATTGAATTTGCGAGTGTTTTTATTTGAAAACTAGTTATAAGACTTCAATAAAGTTATAAATATACCAAAACTAAGGAATTAGATACGAAGCGAAAGAATAATATGATTACGATAAACAATAATTCCGAGCATCAAACCTTAGGAGTTTAAACGTACATCTGTTGGATGTCAAATTTGAACTGGTGAAATGTTTCACCATTTTTGCCGTTGATGGTTCATATTGCAAGAAGTCTTCAATGGGGAAGAAATTAAGATCTCTAAAACAATTCAAATGGCCTGAATAGCGAAATTCCTACGATTGTTCCTCTGTTCTCGTTCCATATCTCGAAAAAACTGTTTCTTGGCCAGTCAAGCAGATCTAATCCAACGTGTAAAAAATTAGAGAATAACCTAATTTACGAGATTTGATACGGTGCAATAGGGATTTTTTTTTTCCGGCAAATAAGCAAACAAATAATTTGTTTAACTAATTGATAATATAGTTGGTTGAATTGTTGAAACTAGCCCTGATAATTCGTATAAGCACGTCACAACATACACAAATAAAATATTTTAAACAAATGTCTGCACTCGTTTCCATTTTCTATCCAACGTCAACGCCCATCCGTTTGTCAGCAGTGGGCAATTGATGGATGAATGGTGGTTTTGCTTTGATTTTCCCCTGCATTCCATTCGCCGGTAGTCGAAGGCATCGAACCGTGGACACAAAATCCGCTCGATACCCGCCTTCGGAACGCATTTCTAGGGATGCTTTTCACACCCTCACGTTCACCCACAAGCAACAACCATGAAGGGGTGGTTCTTGGGTGACTGCTTGGATGAAAAAAATGGCACCCCT
>KB663633.1:4909198-4940008 GCA_000349025.1 Anopheles minimus | reverse complement strand
CTTTTTGCACTCGTTAAAGTCTTATTATAAGCCGGTGACCACACTACTAAAAAGTTCCAATATCAGACTAACAAGGTTCCTTTAAACATAGAGGGTCGGAATATTCAGCTGAGCCTAACTGTTCAGAGACATTTATTATAAAATTCTTTCATTAAGAACTTTTTAATTTACTGCATCCTTTATAAACTTGATAGTTTGTTTTTTAATTTCCAATACTTAAACACCAAACATCAACAGCAGGTGTTCGATAAACCATATCATTTGGGAGGTACAAAACGTCCAAACGGACTAGTATCGGTGTTGATTACCATTACCGTGACTTCATTGAAGCTGCTGGCTGTTCGGTGTGGTTCTCCAAAGCACATCACACCGTCTGTCGAACGCGGATACATGATGAATCACATGATGAGCGGGTTCTATCACACCGGTGTGAATATGGGTGTGAATAGTGCAAAACAAAAAGTTCACTTGCGAGTGAGATTTACGACGGGCTTGATTATGGATTAATAAATTAATAGCCCTTCAACGTAGGTGGGTCTTCCGATCGAAGACCTGCTGCCATTGCTGCCTTTTCGCACAACGATCGCAGAGGGTGGTTTTCGCGAAAATATATGGCCCCCGTAATGAAGTGTGCCGGCCGTCCGGTTCGATTGCTGTAGGGAATCGATCGAACAAAGGTGTGATTTTGCGTCCATTCTCTTCACTACTTCCATGTACCATGTTCGGTACGGTGAATGACTAAGCATGGCAGGAAGGTAATGTTAGATGCTTACAATCTCTGCATGTATTGATGTTATTATCGGGCAGGTGTAAAAGCTGATAATGAGTTTGAGTGGGTTTCAGAGAGCTTGTAAAATTGTTGTATAATTATTCTTTTGCTTATTTCAAAAGGCTTGTCATCATTCATAAATGTTCAGTCTTCATACTATCGTTTAATGTAGAGATTAATACAGAAAATGAGCACAATGTTCAATTAGCAATTTTCTATAATACAAAATATCCGGTGCTTGGTTCGGAGAAGGAAATGTCTCCCAACCAATGTGAATTGCATATTACATTAAGTTTAGATTTAAGATCATAGTTATAAGCAATACGGCCTGGCCGTAATTTATGAAAAAAAAAAAAGATATCCGGTGCTCCCTTACAGAGTGGACGAAATCACCATCAAAGAGGTGTTAGGGTCCGAATATCGTGTACCTTACTATTAGAGATGGACGTAATGTTTCTTTTTAGTGAACTAGAAAGTTCTTTTTAAAAAAAGAACGAATCGCAAACCTCGAACCCTTCGTTTTTTTTTCTTTGAATTACCTTTCATATTTTGAATAACAAAAATGCAAGTAATGTAAAACAAAGCAGAATTTGCACATTTTTCATTATCTCCATCGCGCCATTATAATTAATGAATAATATAGTTAGTTTTAGTTACATTCAGCAGATTAGTTTTGCCTGAATGTCTGGTAATTTGAGAATTTTTTGTTTTAATGGCTGTTTTCTGTATCATGATTGAATTATATATTTTAGGTTATTTCCTATTTACTCTTGCTCTTGGAACAACCAGTATCCTTGTTTCACGCGTTGAAGTACATCACTGCAAACTTCGAACGAATTATAAGAGTCGCCCGCAGAAATGACGAAATTTATGAAATCGATAGTGTGACAACAAATAGTTAATTGAGCGAATTAGTTCAGTTTCAGTATTCAAATATTCATTAGGACACATTTCAATGTGTGTTCTGTATAAAGATTGTTGGTGGAAATCCATAAATAATGAATTTGTTATACATAAACAGAAATTTATTTTAATAACTTAAAAATCTTGCTCTATCAGCAAGTGTACGATATCGTTTAAAACATTCCATTGGAAGATTTTGTTTTGTTCCACTTCCACGAACAAACATTGTTTCCGATGGGTCGTCGAAGATATTGCCACGGTATCATCGCTACACGTGCACGCTTCGCGCAGCGCAAAATGTCTAGCATTGATTTCCCGGCAGAGCGCGCTGCATCTAGGCGTAACAGTTTCGTTATAAAGCTGTTGAACCAAATTATAGGGCTACGGTTGATGATTATGGGTAAAACCTGCCTTTCCCCCGGGCGGGAGATCTGTGGTTGGTGCTGTGCAAATTTGTCTAATATTTGCAAGTGCAAGACATCGGACCGCACCGATCATGATGCATCCGTTGTCGGGCGTTTATTTACATAGTTTTGCTTCCATGGATGATGATCGTACCCGGCTGTGGCGGTCCCATTATGCCCTTAAGCTCAACGAGATGGCGTGACAGGTTCAAATGGGTGTCCTGGGAGTGGTCGAGTCCTGGTGGAAGCTCGTAGCTCCGTCGCTCCGTTCATGGGTTTTGTTGAGTGGTGGTTTGTTTCGTTTCGGTTCGCAATGGTTTGCGAAACAACAGTGAGACGATTGCCTTGCGGGCTCGTCAAAAATAAGGCAACAGTGAAGTAAAATTATTACCCCCTCCCTCCTTTTAAACCCCCTTTACCATCGGTCCAACCGGTGGTGGAGATGCGATCATGCGATCAGTTTGATTGAACGCCCAGTGCAATGCAATGCAAGTGGTGACCTAAAATATCACCCATGAGAAGATTAGACCAAAAGGGAAACTTTTCTCAGTTTACACTGCACGAAGATCGGTCGGGAGGTAATTTGTCCATCCCACACTCGCTCTCTGCGGCTTGTTAAATGCATCTTTCGCACACACGGAACATTTACCGTGGCGCGAAGGTTTGACCGTTCAATCATCGCTCAATCAACGATGATGTTGAAGCTGCAGCATGCAGAAAATCCCGGTAAGTGAGCTGTCAGGGGGGAAAAAACCCATGCTGAACGTAAATGGAGCTTTCTGGATGGCAGGAGCATTTATTTGAATTATACCGCCCCGCCATCGGCCAGCAACAGCTTCATCGATTCGACCGTTTCGACCCGATAATACGTTGGCCTGTTTGCAGCAGGCGTGTGTCCGGTTCCGATAATGATCGGCTTCGGTGCCAATGGCCGATGACGATGGTAGTGTCTACCGTACCCCGTTGCCCAGATGGTGACTTGACCGAGGTCCTGCCTTTTCCAGCGGCCTTCTGGTGTTGGTTCGCTCCGGTACCGGATTACTGCAGCACGGTTTTGCGTAACCATTCTGCCCGCGAAGACGTCCTTCTTGCTTTACCTGGGCTCACTTTTACTTTTAACCATGAGATTCGTTTTCATCCCTAACCTACCGGACGTCCGTTTTATGCATTTGCTTCATCAATTCAGTCCTTCCAGTCTTGCAGCAGAAGAAATCAAATTAAAAATGCATTCGTCTCGTTCTCGGCTGGGGTTAAATTAAAACACAAAAAATTGGCAACAAAAACACACGACCAGTGCGCCAACTGCCAATTGCACTGCGTCTCACAGGACAACGTCAGGTGTTGCATACGGTTTCCTTGTGCTGCATGTCTAGTTTGAGTTGAGGCAAAACACAAACGGATAAACCTGTTAAGGATGAGTACGAAACAGAGAAACGCAACGCGTGTGCAGACCTGCAAAGTTGTGTAACGATGTGCTGTTGATGTGTGCTACTGCACCTAGTTTCGGTCATGTTGTTATGATAATTTGTACAACGAAGTAGCAAACACAACACCGAACACGATTGAAATGTTGCCAGAACGGTGGTCAATTAATTTGTTCGGTGCTGGTGAATTGTTGAAATATTTATCGAACGTTTTCGTTTGGTCAAATTAGTAAACTTCAGCGTATGCTATTAGCGGTGCAGTTGTTATTTTTTCAAAAGGATATAACTCGTACGTGTATTTGTATTTGTATTGTAACTTGTAAACAGAAATGTGCTTCAGTTTTTTAAGACTCAAAAATGGAAACTGCTTTTGTAGAAACTTGTTGGTATTTCCGAACGTCATGTTGAAAACCGTCTTAAAACCCCAAGAAAAAGGCCCTTTAGAAAACAAGATGTAATAATTTGAATAAAAAACATATAATTAATTGTGAAGCAAAACATTAGTTGTGGAAGGGGATTAACACTGTTATAATGTATTCCTTAAAATAAATTAAATTATTGTTTTCTTTTTTTAAATTAAGAAGCAAGTTCTGCAAATAATGGTAAATTAACAGGATCTTTTACCTACATGTACAAATTTCACAGTTAAAACTACTCAGAATTTTAATGTTTCGCTTGGCGTTTTGATGAAGTGATGAGCGAGTGCTTATTTTACCTTTCCCGTCGAACAATATTCGAACCACCGAATGAAACCGTGTGAACATGGTTGATGATGCTGAGCGGATTGGCTGCAATCGTCTCAGGATGAAGCTAATGTACACGAAGGTGTAAAGGGCTGACACCCAGCGCTAAGGTTAATGTTTACACACGATCATTGTATTACGAATGCAAACATTTGCACTGCCCGTACGGACGATGCGCATTATTCTGTGTTTGCTTCATTATGGCGCTCCTTTCGCACGCGCTTCTGGTACGGCAACTCGTCCGTACCTTGGTTTGCACGGTACTGGAGGCTTTTTTCCCAAAACGCGGCAAAGGTTTACCTTCCAAAAGATACCTTCTCTTTCATGGCTGATATAGGCGAGTGTTTTGATTCGATTAGTAAACAACTCCTGTCGTGAGCTCCACGAGGCTGATTGTAGTTCGATGCCATTACAAACATAACTTAACGGCACTGTTAAACATACCAAATCGAATTGAGTTAACAGTGGTGCGGAATTAAGTTGGCTTATTAATTAGTAAAATTTATTTTAAATTGTTGCTGAAAAAACCCAGCTATTTTAATTGAAGAGTTAAGTTACTAGCCAGACTTTCTAGGAAGATCATTTTGTCTAACGGTTTGAATCACAATCGTTGAAAAGTCGCCTAACGTTTTGCCCACAAAACTGCGAATATTATAATTAATTCACTTAAATAAACCAACTTTTTACCTAATACCCAACGACACGTTACCGTTACATCTATCTCCGTAACGAATTTTTATGATTACACTCTGCTGCCGACTCCTAGCAGTTCACTTAATCCAAAACGCCCGCGTCTGTGTGTAACTTTAGCAAATGTTGCGCAAATATGTACGATGAATATGGTAAACAGTGGAAGCTTTAACCGAATCAACCATTGCACGATTCATCCATTCCGTTGGAAAAAGGTTCGTCGCCGCGGTAGTCACGGCTGCATCGAAAATCAACCAACCAAAGATCGAGTCTGTGCGGCCCAGTGTGACACCAGGCGAAGAAGGTGTTGGTGGACCAAATTGTGCAGGATATATCAATATCAGATTCAATTATGTCTGTGCACCGTGTGCAGCCGGGGATTTGCCCCAAAAGCCGGGCTAGGTAATTTGTTTGACACACGGCACCTATTCCCCAAGGCGACGGATACGGTGGTGTCGCTCTTGGGGGCTCGGCTAATCCTTTGGCAATGCTACAAAAAGTGAGCCAAAAGCGTGACTAGCTGATCGTTCCGGGGCGCTTTAAGATTTTCTCGACTGGGGGCAATGGGGAAACGGGCGAGACTTTATGGCCTTTGCCGGGTGCTAGAATAGTCACCGATGGCTATAAAGTCACCGAGTTGCCAATCGAATCCATATGTGTGCCGGGGGGAGAAAAAAGGTAGCATACCGCGAGCGCGAACACGGATGATTCGAGCAACGATTATCTGTTTGTTTATTGTTGGACTCGAACGTTGTAAACTTTGGCACAGTGAATTAGAATGCCAAAATTAATTAAATACATACAACTTCGTTATGCACTTGGATCAGATAATAAGTGCAACGATATGGTCTAGTCATGCTGTGAGAATTGCTTGGCGGTGTGATATTTTGCACGGTGTGTTTGATGTATTTCTATGCTTAAGTCGTGTGTAAAAAATAGATAAACTTCAACAATATCGAAGACGATTATTTGAAATTTCTTGTGAGGTCTAGAACGATTAATGATACAAGAAAAATGTTCGTAAAATTTATAACAAAATATGGCAAATGCATAGCATTTTCGGCTATTTTGATATTTTGAAAAATCACAAAGTGTCTTTTGCAGCGGATTTGGCTGCTTGAATTATCGTTCAGTTCAGTATTTTCATGAATTTATTTTTTGTCCGCTTTGCTCCACCGGAAGGTTCCTGTTTGAGATATTCACCTACTAAGATATTTATCTCAGGAGACTTAACTGAACCAGATCAGTCTCGTGAAGTACTACAAAAACTTCAGTTACCAAGCTCCGTGATGTGGTCACATATACTATGATGCGTACATTGTTTTGGAGGTTCAATAAAAATTCGGAATCTAATTTGATCTTTAACGTGGTATCATTTAATGGTACCTAGGTACCCATCAATGACACGTCACGTTCGATTATGCTTATTTCTAGCATTTCGACATAGTCCTCCGATTTCATCTTCGTTTTCGCAAATCGTGCCAGTAGTATTTCCAACTATCAGGACCATCAAGGTTGAACTACATTTTCGTTCGAAAAGAGCACATTTCGAAGGGATGCTGTTCGCTTTTTCTTCACTGCTTCTCTATAGATACTTCGCTTATCTTTCAGTGTAAACGTACTTTTCCTTCCACGTTTTCCTGCGCGACAGTCATCATCGGTATTTTTTTAAACCTATCGTGATAGGTTTTGATTTGTACTCTTTTCGAAGCTAAGATGCTGCGTTCGACCCATAGCTACTATATTGCCGTAAAAATAGTTTTAATTACGTCATTTTTTTCAGTAAAGCCTTCTCTCTCGTGGAAACTTATTGCAAATTATTCATAATGTAAACAAACATCTGTCAAAACTTGCAGAAAGTTCTTAAAACAAAGTGTTTTTTCGGTTTAAATATAAATTTTCCACGATGATACAGTTGTTATGCACCATAAAGTTGAGAAATAGATTGTCCTAATATGTTTCATTGAATGGATTACAATTGGGACAAACATTTCGAAAATATTGTCAAAACACACGGTTGTGCTATTTTTATTTCGCTCAGTGTAGTGTGTCGCGCGCCTTCGTTAGTAACTCCGTGGTTTCATGAGCCAGTAGCCTAGACTCACCGAACTACTTAGTCTCAACGATGCCATTATACTATTTCAAGATTGAGTATAACACGTCAAGATATATGACGTTGTAAGAAACGTTAACGACTTCAGTATACTATGCCTGTACTCTTCAGTATACTATCAACCATATTACACCATATTTAGTTTATGGTGTAATTATAACTCCGTTGTTATTGTCAATGTCTAGTAATGTCCTTTGTGAGTTCCCATCCTCAAATCCTACAACATCGCTTGCAATGCACTACAACAATTTGCTGCAATGCACTAAATATACCAGATATTTGGACATGTTTATTAACAATCCACTCAGCTTCGGATCTCCCATGATGAATCTATTTAATCGTGAATTAGCTGAGGTGAATCTGGTGGCAGGATTTGCTTTCGAGTGACCAGAAGATTCCATGAGGTTACAACCATCAATGCCCTTTTTTTGTTAAGTTTAGAACACACTAGTATTAATAGGTGCCTCTCATGTATAATCTGGATCATCCAGGCAATAAAACGCAATGCTACGCGGTATGCCATCGTGCTACTTCCGCGCAGATGAAACGATTATTAATTATTTCAACGAGTATTCGAGTGATTTGACTGGTCTAATCCCAAGAAAGATTGGATAATTGATATGCAGTATATTTCATCATCAATTCATATACGTGGCATCTAAAACATAAAAATTTATTCCTAAATTCCAACAATACTTTTACAAAATGTGTAAGAATGAACTACACACCAAACGACAATCGATAACAATATTAAACTCTTGCACCGTTTCTTTCTGTTACATCCTTCGATTACAATAATGTTAAGAAATTCAATAAAGAAAACACAGCTTTGTTCTGTGTGCATTTTTTCGCCACACATCACTGATTCACCATCCGGTGGTAATTATTACATGGAATCTAATTATTTTATTATTCGCATACGTTCCTCTTGCTGCCGGCTGCCATCTAAGACCGACCGATGGTTTTCCAATGAAACAATTTCGAAAAATGTTATCTCGGGTAATTAATTTCATCAGGCTTATGACGAGCAGGAGTGGGAGCGAACGCAAGGAAAAAAAACAGACGGGCAATCCCCGACGGGACAAGGGACGATCTCGGTGGAACAAAAGCGATCGTACTGTGATCGCATTTTGTGCAGTGGCTGAAGAAACGGGAATGAACGAAAAAAAAATGTATTAATCTTGATGGTTACAGTTGAGTTACATTTACTTAATTAATGTTTGTAAGTAAACCTCCCTTTATGGAACGACCTCTCGGTACGGTGCTGCTTTCTTTTAGCCGCGAAATACGTGGAAAACTGCGTACCCGGACCACCCCACAAAGGGATTTCGACCACGATGTGGAGTCACGGTAGAAAAAAGAAAAAAAACACATAGGACCGTGCTACCGAGAGATCCCGAACCGTCTCTCGAAGGAGTGGTCCGGACCAATCTTCAAAAAACTGTGTGCAGAAGGCGGAAGCTGAAGGAGTCGCCGATTGCGAGAAATCATTATCGACGGATGTGCTTTTCATTATTCATTGTTACAGCTGATATCATTATTATAACTGCAAAATAACTGCACACACTGGTGCAGGAAGAAAACAAACTGTCTGCGGCCAATGAACCCCCACGGGCGAGCTCGTGTGACGGTGTGACGGAAAACTGTGGCCGATATCAAACTAATTAACTTCACCACCGAGTCAAGCCAGGCCGAGACGCGTTCCTACGGTTGGTGTTCCGCGAACGCGACTGATCCGATCCGCAATTCTTCTTTCTCCGTTGCACTCATCATGACCACCGGGATGGAATGCAATTTGGGTTTTTGTATTTCGGTGCGGAAATATGATGAGATTGCATTTCTCTTTCTTCATTCCGAGCAAACTTCACTCACCCCTTCGCGACCCCCATGCTCATATGCATGCATGGTGTAAAAGCATTTTTTTTAGTGTGTGCTGCAAATGCACCGTTCATAATAGCAACGAGGGCCGACGTCCTTTACCTTGGCCGAAGCAGACGCGTTCTTTGTTAGGACCGTGAAGATAAACTGAAAAAAAAAAAAAACACGTGGGGGCAAGGAAGGCATACTTTCGACACGAAAATTATGGGGATGATGCATGATCCAACTGGAAGGGTGGAAAGTGCACACAACATGCACTTAATTTGGTGGCGCTGACGAAAGAGTGAACTGACCGCAAGGCACCACATAACACACACGCAGATGAGTCTAAATCAAGGCTGTTCGACAGATGAGGTTTTTTGGTGAAATTTCTTTTGTGACAAGTTTGGCTGTTTGCATTCTGCAGCTTTTTTCGAAGAGATAGATAGTTTTCCCTTTTAGCTTATGTGGTCCGTGTCATGTTTCCGTTTTATCGGGTTTTTGTTCAATGGAACAATGGTATTTCAATGCCAATTTAGCTAGACCGATAGCATACGGTAGAGACTGACGCATATTAGGAAGAACATTCCATGACCACAGCTTGCCATATGGTAGCGGTTGATAGGGAGAACTGATTTGAAAAAGAAATCAATGCTCGGAATGCTAATTGAAATGATGGTTCAGAAGAGCCTTTTATTAAATTGAAAGCAGGTTTGATTTTCCGTTTGAAAAACATGTGGAGGAAAGTAGGTAAAGATGGAAACCTAAAGATAAATTAGGGAAATCCCTGGATATAAAAATGCATTGACCATGAACTATGTGGAACATTTATTTAAATCTTTTATTAATGGAAATAATTATTGATACAATGAAATTTCCTCAAATTTTGCTGTTTTATCATGATTCAAAAATATGCTTCAGTTCAGCAAATTTACTGTGTTTGACGGCACCTAATATGGGAAAAAGAGACTCCTTCTAAAAACATTGAAATTTCCTAGTATTTTTACTTTATCTATTGTACTACGTTGCTTGATACATACATACAAAGGAGTTTACGTGTCAAAAATATTATTTATTCACTATAAATAAGCTGAAAAAGTAAAGTCGTTCAGTCAGTACTCGCTATGAGGAAACGATGTGAATGGGATTTTGGTAGCGGTTCTGTCGTGTGATGGACTGGACCAGCAATTCAGAATTTTTACCAGGTTTACGCTAGATGTTCATAGAGTGATCCGGGGGAAGAAACGATAACGGTGCTGCTCTCACACGGCAAGACCGGGGTTCAAATCACATCCGGACTGTTCCCCCGTAGGGAGGTTTGACTATCCAACTACTTGCTATTAATAAGTCTCGTAAGCCAGAAATGGCAGGCATGACCGAGTAGATCGTTACGCCGAATAAGAAGAAGAAGATGCTAGATATTCAGGATGATTCGCTTATGTTAGAGACTCTCCACAAGTACAACAAAATTGAAGATGTCTTACATAATTTTCGGAAGCAGTGAAATTCCATTAACTAGCGTGCACATAACCAAAACATACTTTTTGTTTACAAAATTAACATATTGTATTTGGAATGTCAATATTAATAATATAAATACCAACATAGTTTTTATCCGTTAGTTATAAGAAGTGTTAGGGGCGATCCAGCGGTGTTGTGACATCCGTGCTGATCTCTCACATGACAGACCGGGATCAAAATCCCATCTGGGCCGCTCACCTGTAGCATGGACTGACTATCCTGCTATGTGGTAAACTCAGTCTAATACGGCCTGGCCGTCATACAATACGAAAAAAAATGTATGAAGTGTTCCTCTTTTCCACAGTGTTTCCGTCTTTCCCTACTTTCTCGTACATGAATCTTTTAAATATTGTACACCATCAGCCACCATTTGAGCATGAACGGAGGATGTTGAATTGTATATGTTAGTTTGTTTAAAACAGGATATGTTTTATAATTATTTTATGTTTGTATAATGGTGCTGTACACGGAATTACATTAAAGTCTAAATGTGTCGCTATAAGTTCGAAGAAATCCTATGATACATCAAGCAATTAAAAATCTTTGCAATAAAAAAAAACAAATTCCATTCAATTTCTATTACAAATAAGCGTATAATAATTATCTCATATATACGAATATTAGAAGAACATTAGCCAGAGAAATAAATAAAAATTCTTGCTCTAGTTTTGCATACTGATTTTATATCAATTATCCATTTAAGCAGGGCTTAAAAAATCGATTGCTTACTTATTGGACCTCGCTCAACGGCTTCGCAGGATCCTTCTAAAAAGTTCTTAAGAGCGTCATCCACTTAGGCCTAACGAAGTGGCAATCTCTCAAGCAATCAAGCAATCTCTGATCATATTGACGGCCTAAAGAGACAACGTCCGAAGTCATTCGCATGATATGACCATGTATGACGGAGCCCGACAAGTGTAATTCATGATAGTGAGAAAAATCTTTCTGAACATCTGCCTCTCGAAAGCGGCTGACAAAATTTCGTTGGCTCTGAATAGGTTCCATGTCTCATCGGCGTGTGTGAGTACTGGAACTATACAGATCCCAGCCTCGACCGTCACGACAGGTGTTTTGAGAGGAGAAATTTTCTCCGATTGTAGAATGACCGGCTGGCGGCCAATATCCAAAGCGTATCTCAACATCAATGAGCCTTTGAACCAAGAATTTGGACGAGAAATTTTCTCCGAATTCAAAAGAACGACAACGATCTACCAGTACGTCCCTCTACAGAAACCCTTTCGTATGTGGAACGTTGACCACTAAAGATTGGCCATTAAGTAGAAGTATATGTTTGAAAACTATATCATTGTGTTGGAATGTCTAGAGTTATTGAAATAGCACACAACAACAGCTTTTATTTTAATGCTGCAGAAAGCTAAAAAATAAAGAGACTTATTTTAATTTGAATTTGCAATTATAATTATTAGTTGTTATTTAACCTTTCTTGTATGTCATTACTGCTAATCTCAAGTATAATAAATTCATAATTATATGATAATGCTAAAAATTACTGAAATCAGACGCACTGGCTTTTCAACTTCATGTTTAATGAATTCCGCGTACCGTCACAAACGGCAATATTTTTATTAACAATTGTTATTAAATGAAAAGAACTAACGATCGTAAGTTTTTCCTTAATTGGCTTCAGTTTGTTATGACTTCCAATGTGAAGCGTTGGGATGGTTCACTCGGTACTCCGTACAATGAACGTTGAACGTCGACCAAATCCATGCCGTTTGGATGGTACGGTGCAAGCAAAGGTTATACTACAAGATCAAACCATGTCCATCGACATGTTGCACAACTTTATTACGATGACGACGGCCACAGCGACAGTGTGTGTATGTACGTGTGTCTTTTCTCTCATGTTGTCTGCATGATTTACGAATGCACCTGAGCCGATACTGTTGCATGCCGTTCGTTTAAACGGTTAAATTAAGAGAAGAAAACAAAACATCGCCGGTCCGTACCGTTTAGAGCGAACTGTCTTGAGCCCTTATTCAGGTACGTTCGGAGGGTTTCTTACTCGTTTGTACGATGTGTGCGATTGCTTACAGAAACAGAATGCAGCAAACGGGTAAAGTGCACGAGTGCATCGGAACTTCGAACGTACCGTGAACAACCACGCCGGGTTCGGAATAATAAATGAAACCGTCACCGAGAGATGACCTCTTGGCGTGCTCGCGGGTAGGGAGCTCGGTACATACGCGCCATCATGTTGCATTTCCATCCCCAACAAAACGGCACAAAGCATAGGATCTTCGGCATGGTGGTGCTCGATGGAAAGGATCGCAGCTTGTGAAGGTGCAGCGCAAGTTAACATGGGTTAGGACTGTGTGGTTTTCGAAAATGGTGTCAATTGAATCAACCCCACGACTTTTGAGATTGGTCGTAGGTTTTCTGGAGAGTAAAGCAAAGAAGGAGTCAACCCTTCAGGGTAAGACGACGTTTTGCTTTCATCTGATCGTAGATGACACCGCCGGGATCATGGAGGTTGCAGGTTAACCCAATGAATCAGTCAGACCTCCCGATCGATGACGAGGGAGTGTTACAGTGGTGGTCTCGTGTAATAGGATAGTAAGCAACACATGGTAAGGGAAGATGTTGAATGGTTTTTAGAATCGATGTAAAATGGTTTAGAATTAATTAAACAAAATTTTCCATAAGGGAAACCTTACTTGTTAGGAAAAATTCTTGAGTAATTTTAGATAAAATGAAAATAAGGCCATCGGTGTAAAAGGTAAACATAAGGCAAAGGTTTAAGGTAAAATAATAATAAGGCGATGTGCCAGTGTTCCTAACCGCTTTTGATTAAAAAGCTACACATTCCTATTCATTTACCATGTAAACAGTCGTGATTTGGGTTTACCCATTTTCATATATAACTATTTTATATATATATATATATATATATATATATATATATATATATATATTTATATTTTTTTATATACAAATTTATTTATGAAATTATAATGAAATATATAATATAAAATAGGTTTTAGTTTAAATGGATACTATTTGGTAACTGTATGTTATGTAAAGTAACCAAAACGAAGAATGGATGAATTTACAAATATTTGGAAAATATTTTCTATGAGTTAAGAACAATTCATACTCATTGACTATGCCTCACTCTCATTTTCCAGTTTTTCCCGTCTTCTTCTGTTTCATTTAAACATTTTGCAGTTTTATGCACACAACCGTTAAAACACGTTGAAACACGATAAAAAATGCACACAACCACGCATACCAACCGGTACCTCGCATTCCAAACGGACGGGTATTTCGGTATTTCCTCCCATTTTCGTAGCGCCAATTGCCCACCAGCTGCGATAATCGGTCATTATGCCAGATTCACCAAGATCGTCCAAAATGTCGCTTTTGTGCGTAATTGGACTCCATTCGGTACGGGCGAATACTCGCTGTGTACGAGGGTGAGGTAGGCGAAGCGATAAATAAGAATCGACAGCAATCATAATTTCATCGAAACATGATACATGTAATTGATTTTGTTGCTGCTTTTGCTGCTGCCGATGTTGCATCTCCATAATGGGTGCTTCAGGGCGGAAGGATGTCGATCGCCACGGTCATAGCTCAGCGCCCGAATACAGTGTGGGACGATTGGTACGGTGAAACATGATGAAATCCAAACTGTACAGTGCCTCCCAAAGCTGACAACGGGGCAGAACTGGTTCGGGCGGAAATAAAGTACAGAATTTCAATGACCTACTTCGAGCGGGTCGGATGGAGCAGGCGGGCGCCATCATGCTTACCCGAAGGTCCTTGGGGAAATTAAATAAAGAACTGGCACGGTTACAGCAAACTATCACCGCAATAAAACAATAAACTGTGGAGCAAATGAAACTGTAAAGGAATAGTTTGTGCTGACATGACAATTTCACAATCATCGACAAAGTGCTTGATTAATATCCTGCCTACAAATACCCGCGTGGTATTTCGGATGGGAAAGGGATCGGTCACTTGGAGCAATCGTTCCATCCTTATGAGAAGGTGCTTCTTGTGTTTTGCTTTTCTTCTGATTTCGCGATGCACCGTTTTCCGATCACTTTTATTGATTCGTGAGTTAATTTATCATCGCTTTGTGCAGTTGAATGAACAGTTCATCCTGCCATCGCTTCTGCATGCAATGGACGAGGATTTGGAAAGTAACAAAAAATCACTTGCAGTAGGAAAAGTAAACTCTTACCAGCGGTTTCTTATCGCAGTTTCATTATCGATTGCTCCGCAAAGTAAAACGCATTTCAACTCCATCCACTCCGGAGAGAGCCTTTCAGGTGGGGTCAAAGAGATGTTTTCTGTACGTCATCAATCATGTTGCTACCGAAAAACGGAGGAATCGAAAAAAAACATACACAAATGTTTCCTCTCCACGCAGGTAACCTTGTGTGCGGTGTGAGGTGGTTCGAATTTATTATTTCTACCAAAAGAAATTATTGACACGTTGCTCGAAGCACGCAATTCGCGCTTGGAAGACGAGTGCGCTTGGTCCACATGCATTCCGCAGCACGAAGCAAGGCACCAACAAAAAAGGACCTTTCATTATGTCGTTTTACCACGGAACGACGAATCGCACCGGACGAAGCGAAGTGTGATCGTGACGGAGCCGTAAAGCGAACGCATTAGCAATGATAACGGGCTAACGGTTTATGATAATAAGGTTCGGTACGCGGGAGCCTGTATAATCAGCATACGGGGGTAATGATGAAGTTATAGCATGCATGTAGGAAGTGGGTAAATGGTGGATCTGACGGTGGTTTCGTTTAATGTCCCAGCAGAGGTGTAGTTTAATGGCAGTGAAACCTTACACAACCTTTACTTTGTACGCTGATGTGATTTGGTAAAGGAATTCGGATGTTTGTGTGCAATGCGTCAAGGGATTGTTAAAATGCATGTTAATATTTCAAGCTGATACAATTGGTGTATATATTTTAACGAGCCATCTAACTAGCAAAAGTTTTAGAAACAAGTTGAGCTCCGTAAGCAACGAACTCTGTAGCCTACCAAATTCTTCCGTTAATTGAAGAACACCCTGTAATTTTGATTCCTTTCTTTTGATGAGTTGCTTAAGTATCGAAATTTTCTCTCGATAAGAACAATTTGCTGAGTGCGGATAAATAAATTATTTATCAACAAATGTTTTTACTAATTATTGTTGAATAAAACATATTTGTGATCATATCTTAATTAAGACTGATCTTAATCGTCTATCAAAATGATAACGCTGTTAATAATAAATTAAAAATTCATTTTAACGCATAGTTCAACACAACTGTTAATACCAAAAACTATGCATACATTTTGACGATGGTGATGATGATGATGATGATGTATGTGTAATTGAAGAATAGAGTAATTCTGCAAATTATTCTTAATGAATCTTTCGGATCTAAACAAACCCGGTTGATTACTGGTTTTATGATGCTGATTCATACTGCTGCCTTTTTAATACATCTTTATTGCATATCAAAGACTGTTGAAATTAAATGCACGTTATCAAAAAACCGATGCTTGCATTTGAAAAAGCAACTCGCTATCAAGAAATCAAGTGCGACGCTTCAAAAAATGTATGCAGCCAGTCAAAACTAAGGTGTAAAACTCTGTATTTCAAAATTTTAATTCACTGTGTCACTCCCAACGCAGGGATGTTTTACGTCCTTTACAGAATTCATATTATCAAATAGTCGTTGTGTAAAGTATATTCAAACTGATTACGGTGGGCGAACATTCAATCCTGTTTTGAAGATGCAAGGCTGGAACCTTATAAAACAACTTCTAGTTGTACTCTCCCTACCGGCATAAGCCGCCAACTCCTTAATTTACCTTTAATTACTTCCATTTCTCGACGAACGGGGTAAAAATATATATATGCACGGTCAAAAGGCCAGGAATGTGCATGTGAAAATCTCGACAAACGCTGGCCAGACTTTATCGAAGGTGTTAAAACCGTTTTCCGCTTTTCCACTATCGTCTAACCACGATCGAGTGTAGCTCTTAATGCCGTTCCCGTGGAGCATACAATCTCCGTAGGATAGACCCTAAAGCACACGTACCCAACCGGAGGGAAGATCAAACGTTTGATGTTACGAACGGGACTGGGCCTCGGTTTTGGAGAACAGCGTAGACGACAATCGTGCGCAACCGCTATATAGCTTAACCTTTTCCCTGACCCGTGCCATACTCGTGCGCCGTTTTTATCAAGCGTTTGCGCATCTTTACTGCGGTTTGTGGTGCATATGGGGGGATTTCATTCCTTTCGGCTTCGGTGAATGTTGATAGAGTGAAGACTTGTAATCGTTTGTGACTATCTGGTACCTCCGTGGTCGTGTTCGCGAATTAGAAAGGGCTGCAAGCTTTCGGGGCACTAGCTGCTAACCCGCTCGGTTAAACGATTGCGATAATTCAAAACACATGTAGACAACAAATTATCGTCATCATCAGTTTATTGCGCCGGTTATTGGAAGCGACCCACGGCGTACGGTTGCGTGCCAGTTACTTCGGCATTCGATAGTGATTCGATCGATCGAAGCTCCCACGCGGGTGCATTTCCCCTTTCGGTTGTGGGTGATTGGAAGTATCTTTCGGAAGGGAAATAGTATTGAACGTGCCGAGTTTCATTGCTAGCAGCTGGGAGTAATTGCGATGGCAGACATCAAACTAATGATGGTGACTTAGATTAAAGCAAACCACTTTGTAGGATTTTTTATGGAATTACGGCAACTTTGAATAAATCATCATTTGATTGGAATTGAAAGAGACCAATTAAGCGTTGTGAAACACTGGTGGGTAACGTTTTCCAAAGCAAACTTAATTGAAATAAAGTTTTATCAAAACAACATGTGAAAATAAGGATCAACATGATTGATTTTAAAAATTTATTTCATAAACTAACAATTGATCACGTGCATAAACCACTTTACAGCAAACAAACCATGTAGCGACATAGACGACTGTGACCTTATCATTATCCGGACGCATCTTTCACGACATGGGAAATATTAAACATGTCCACACACATGTTCACAAAGTAATAGAAAATAGACACACAACCACAGGCCGAGTAAATGTCCCAACCAAAAGATCGCCCATCGTTACAAACGACCCTCGATGCGTTGCGAATCAATTTCACGTAACTTATGACACAGTAAATCCTAGCGCTTAAATGGTACGGTGACTTGTACACGCGCGTCGATGACGAACCTTGCGCTTCGTGTCGGTGGTGTCGCAATCGAGTCATGCCACACCAAACCTTCGGCCCTTTGAAACCAATCAAAGGTGCAATCCGTGCGGGTGCTAGGATGATGGGAAAGGGTATGGGAAAGCTATATCGGGAATCGACAAAATTACACACGCCCTCCACTTACACTTATGTTCTTCTGCGTGTGGTGGACGTTATGGGTGGTGTATTCATTCATAAAAAATAACTTTGTGTCGAGTTCGTACGGGTCGTTTAACTGCGACGCTTGCTTGGTGGGTGTTGACCACGCGCACTAATGCCTTGGCCAGGTCGCAATGTAAACGATCAGTTCACTGCTCAGGCGGATGTAGGTGATCGTATAAAGTTTATGGCAGCACGATGATCGGCCGGCACTCGACCCGTTGCAGATCCTGGGTGCCGAACCGGACGCACACAATGTTGCACAAGACGGGTCGCGGTTGTTTGGACGCGTATCGGTGCTAAAAATAATTCATGACACTATTAACCCCCATACGGTGCTCAGGTAAAGGTGGTTTTCAATGGAGTTGTGGCATGAGATGGATTTCGATAGAGCTAGCAGTGATCCTTGGGAATAAATAAATGCACATTTTTGTTTTCACTTCGTTTAAGTCTATTAGTGGACAATCATATTTCACCAGTTAACTTGCATGCATCGTCAATATTAGTATACCACGTGAAATCAATTTATTTGCATTAGAATTGCAGATTGCGGTAGGGTAAGACGGACGCTGAACACTTCTTATAATATATGGATAATATAATAACAATGCTGTGACAAGTTCTGACTGTGTAAAAAAATATTTCTAAAACTTAGATGGAACATTAGAAGCCATACGAAAAATGTTGAACTTGTAAACCACTTAAAAACAATTCGCTAAATACACGCAGTTTGATAAAGTTTTTCTCTTAAAGAAAGTAAGCAATACATCTCGAATTGCTTGCACTTCTGGTGAGTCTCCTATGCAAGCGAGTAGTCCTGATTTCCAAGCTTAAATTTGGCGAAAATCGGTCATGATATGAATAATATCTTGTGTAATCAGGTGGTTTACACAATAGGCCATAAGGTGAGAAAGACGGACACGAGTGTTTGATTTATTTAGCCGAAGTTATCTTTTTTAGCTGCTTTTTTTGGTTAACAGATGTCAACAAATCGAGGTGACTTGTTGGTACCGGTACATAATACCCAACCGTGGGGTTCACTCATAGCAAGACTGGCAATGTTTTCATATTTCATATTTATATTCATATTTTGATGTTTCTAGTGAATAAAACGTATATCTTAGCATAAAAAGCCTTTTATGTATGATCCAAACAACGCATTACAGTAGTAAATGTAAAAACATAGTGAAATTAAAAACAAAAAACAGTTTTTTTAGTAGGAGTTACTTTTACCAAAATCCGTCTTACCCGCACAAATAAAATCTGCGTGAAATGAAGCATGTTTTTCAATCATAATGAAAACAAGAAATGGTATGAGAACTTCAATGTACTGATGATTATTTTGATAAATTAAGGATGTAAAATAAGTCTTGAATTTAGTTTTTTTTATTCACTGAAGAACGGCCGGGACATCTTGAATTTAGTTCATGGTTAGTAAATTTTTATATCCAGAGATTTCCCTAATCAATGATAAGGTATCCGTGTTTACCTACTTTCCCCTATCAACGATGCATTAAACGAACACTTGAAACGGTCTCGTTCGAATCAAAACATCAATGATGCACAAAGTAATCCCATGCTGATGAATTGTTTGTAATAAGTTAAAACTGATAAAACACTGTTTCCTGCATGATTCAACTCATCATGCACATTGAATATTGAATCATTGATTACCGTATTGATTTATTTGGGTGCCTTTCTGTCCCTAATTGATTGCGGGCCGGTATAGGATGGTGAGGGTAATTAAATTACGCGTTTGTTGAACATGATGCTTAATGTAATTAAACACCATTCTACATGACAATCGTTATTTATTGGTTGACTAAAACCAAATTTTGAATTTTATTCAGAAACTTGAACTTGTAAAAATGATATTGAAATGATCTTAATAATATGTTTTGAGTTTTTATTTTTTTTAATTTAAAAGCGATTTATTAGAATACATATTTACTGTGTTCTTGACTAAAATTTTTGAAATACTTTAGCAAGAATTGGATCTCAAGATAAGAACAAAATTTTGAAAGGTAATTTAAGTAAGCCAATGCTGTGCAAACATCCGAAAAGAGGAATACGGTAATTTTTTTCACCAAGGAAGGATTACGACAACAAACTCCTGGTGCGATTTGAAGAGCTTCCAGGTGGCACCAATCCAGTTAGCGATGGATGGTTTTTTTTAAATTTTACTTTCCACTCGTAAGGCTTTTCATCCGCCATTCCAAGCAGCAGGCCTTCTGTTTTCGGTATAACCTTCAAAATTTGCACACGCCTGTCGTCCTGTCATCCACGAATACGTATTGCGCCGAGAGCCACACTTGCACGAAACCCCGTTGCTGATCGGTGCTGAACAGTTAAAGTAGAAGATGCAGAAAACGGAAAAAAAGGACCAGAAACGCGAAGGTGCCAGCGCATGAGCGCTCCGGCTGAGCGAGGCTCTGTAATTAAGCAGTTTATAATAAATGTTTTCAAATAATGATTATTAAAGTGGATGTTTATGGTGATGCTGCCGCTGACGGCCAAACGGTCCGTAATGGACAGTTCCACCGACCCAGCTGTACCCATTTCGCACCCGGGGTATCCATTTGCCGCTTTCCGAGATATTGGTTTTTCGGGCAGCACGTGGGGCAGCAAAACAAAATCGGCAAGAACGGGGTGTTCATCCCGGACGGGGCTGACGGGACGATATGCGTTCTCAGCTGACGCAAGAAGGCGAAGAATGTTGTGTCTTCCCGTTAGCGGAACACCCTTTTACATATGGGTCTTCCAAGGGTCAAATGCCTTTCTGGTGGTTGGTCCAGTCGGTTGCATTTTGATGGACTTTTGATTGACGGAGTAAGTAGCGTGGGCCCATCCTCCAGCGGCTCGAACGATGCGTTTGAAGTTGATTTATTCGGCGGCTATTTAAGCCACCCGTGACCGTCGACTAAATTAGCGTGAGCCAGTATCGCATCGCTCACCCGGAATGTCTTTGAAAAATGTGTAAAATGTGTAGAAACGTGCGCAAGGTGCGAAAGTGAGGAGTTTTACTGTGGTTTTGATTAATGAGACGCATTAGGCTGGGATGGAGCGCACTGGCTGTTGCTATTTTGTTCGGTTTAATGTTGTGGTTGGTGCATGATGTGGGCCTTCCAGTGGATAACTTCATATATTAGGGTGCTATTTGTTTCTATTAGTGGGTCAATTGAAAGCATAATTAATCGTTGTAATGTGGTTGAACAGGAACATTTGTAAATGCTTCTTTTATTATGAAAAATTTAACAAGTGAGGTAATTAATTCCAATTGAATTGTAGCGGTAACAGTACGACTGTTGTATTGATAAGTTGGTATAAATTAATTATTGAATTTTGTATCTAAAAAATGTTTGATGATATTATGCCAGCGCTTAAAAGAACCATAAGAACACCTGTTTTTTTAGAAAAAAATAATTAAAATTGTTTGAAACTGGTAAGTTGTACAGAATTATAAAACCTACATTTTGAAAGAGATAGAATTGAAAAAAAAAAATATTTACATACGTTGCGTACTGTTTAGGAGCACTTCTATAGCTGTTGTTTAACGGGAAGTTGCTAGCCGATTTAAATAGTGGGTTCTATTTTGTTATATTTACGAATATTTTGTAACCTTTCTGGAAAACATATTGCTTTTTTTTACATTAGGTCTTCGATACCCGTGTAAGCTAAGTATGTTTTTCTTCTTTAGTTTATCAATTTTTTGCTCCAATTTAGGGTTCACACCCCTTCTTTTGCGTCACTTCTTCAATGCAAATAAATCTTTCAAAAACAGATTTTAAGGATTTCTAATATAAATGCTTTAAGTCATACAAACATCAAATGAATATATGCTATACCAAAAAATAATAAAATTCTAACAACAAATGAAACAAATCGTATCTTGCTCTTAACAACTGAAAGGCAGGAAGTCAAAAACATTTTTTAGAAAATTTTCTCCTTCTTTGGCGTAACGACCAACTCGGTAATGCTTGCCATTGCTGGTTTACGAGACTTATTAATACCACGTAGTTGGATAGTCAGTCCTCACTACGGGGGAACGGTCTGGATGGGGTTTGAACCCCTGTCTAGCCGCGTGAGACCAGCGCTGTTATTGCCTCGGCCCCGGAAAAAAAATTAATCAACAATATTTTTACATTAAAATGGTTGTCTTAAGTTACTTGTATTTTTTAACAATTTTTTAAGTCCCTTCCGTAGCGGAGAAACATATTTTCCATAGATGTTCGAATAATTATGTTATGTGGAGCAAATATGCATGTGACAAAAATTGTTACGGTGTGTATAAAATTATATACGTTTTGTGATGTGCGTTGTAATATTCTTTACAACTTACTAGAACCTTAATTGAAGCTAACACTACTAGTTGTTCAATTATTACAAAAAACAAGTGTACGTATCATTCTTTTAAGCATTGTACTAACGAAGAAAACTAACGACCGAGCGTAACCGTGATAAGATGCCTTACCATAGTTTGAAGAAGGAAATGTATCTCATCCAGTAAATTGAAATCCTAGACTATGTTTAACTGTTTAATTAAAAGCAATATGGCTTGGCCTTTCTTAATGAAACAAACTAATGAAATTCAACCGAACAGGTCGACTGCATGCCATACTGTCTGGTGGATAGCTTTAGCCCAGAACAGATTAGGTTCGGTTTCCAGTTTGGAAAACTAATCATAAAATTTCATATGGTTAAAGTTTTGTTTACTACCTGACATGCATATAAACAAACAATAACTTGAAGAAACGGATTGCCTTTCGATTAGGCTCTCGTTAAATCCAACCCAAACAACATCACTAGAAAGCCACTAACCAGATGCCGACGGCAAAAACATTTCGATCGGAATGTCGATTTGATGTAAGGCCCATGTAACGATTCACTCCGAGCGGGTAATTCCCATGACCAACCGGACGGCGAATGACGTGCGTTGAATGCAATTTCGCGCGATAACAAGCTTTAGCGATGAATTTAATTCTGTTTAAGGAAGCTATACCGTACGATAATGTGGTCACAGCTGAATCACACAAAGCTTTATGGTTTGAACAATTAATATGGCACACATCCCAACATATGCAGCCCCGCATCATGTTTTGTTGTTTATTGTACGCACATTCAACACATTATATGATTTTACGCGGAATATACGTTCTGTCACAACAAACCATCCCATCGTACGAATTCTTGTTGAAAGGCGATTACAAGACAACCGGCGGGGTTAAAGATGAGGGTTAGCAATAACATATTCCGGTCACTTTCTTATCTCGGCGGATGATGATTCTATGGCTGAGATGGTGAGTTGAAGCCGTCGGGAAGCATCAGTTTCGTTCCGTACTCTATTCAAGATGGTTAAACTGTGTGCAGTTTTGGTGTAAGTATATAAAAAGCGGAAATTAATATGGTTTCCGTACGTGCAATCGTGGAAAAGTTATGATTAGTGGTTTTAAGAATCTATTTGAAAAAGTGATACTATGTGTGGATTATTTTATTGTGTTTGTGATTCGAGCAGATTTGGCAATAAAAGATTGAGTTTGTTGAGAACTAGGATACTGAATGATATTTACATATGCAAATGAACAAGGTAGGAGGTAGATTGTCTAGTACAGTGAAGTATTTTCTTGCAAGTATATGGAAAGACAAACAGTGGCAAAAATTAAGAACAATTAACATAAGTTATACTTGTGGACCACAGTTATGTAATGAGAGAAACTCATTCCAGTACGTCAAATCCAGTAGAAAGAAAAAATGTTCTCCAGATCTACAATTGATGCCTGATTGGCATTTGTCAATTAAGTTTACCCAGCAAATTCTTAAAGCTAATCGTATTATGATGTACACTGAATCATTTAAGCCGACACTTAAGGAGCTTCACGATTTTGATCCATTCATCAAAATATTTGAAATTAATATAAACATCCCTTGTTCTTACCAGGCTGGTAGCCATCGCGCTACCTCAAAGCGCCTTCTCGAAACAACTCGTTTGTAAAATGGAGGTGAACAGTCGCTGCAGCTTGATCGGTGCCAAAGTATCGTCGGACGAGATCATGTCAACCGAGTTCACCAGTCCAAGCGCATCCACCCTCACCACGGTTCAGTTCGCGCGCTCCACTTTAGCAGCAATTCCACCGGTCATGTTCGAAACGTTCACTAAGCTGGTAGCGCTCTACGCAATCTCCAGTGACATTAAGCAAGTGCAGTCGAATAACTTTGCCAGTGCAAAATCGCTCCAATCGCTGCATCTAGCCGGCAACAAGATTCACGCTTTACCGAGCGAAGCATTTTTCGGTGCAAATCGGCTTCAAACAATCGACCTTTCGGACAATGCGATCACCACGATCGATGGCACAGCGTTCAAGCGGTTGCGCAACCTCAAGACATTGCTGCTGGGTGGAAATAGCATCGTCGAGCTGAATTCGGCCGTGTTTGATGATTTGTCCGAGATGGAAACCTTGGAACTACAGCAGAACGCCCTGTCCTCGGTCGAAGAGACAGTGTTCCGGGGATGTCCCTCACTAACGACACTGAACATATCACACAACGCGCTGAAAACGTTCAATTTGGCTCAGTTTGAGCGCCGTTGGAATTTTGATTTGATCGATGCCAGTTACAACCATCTCGAGTCGGTGCGAATCCCACAGAACCTGCGCCAGCTGGTCGCTATCGGAAATGGAATCCGCACGGTTGAAAGCACCGCCGTAAATGGGTCGGAACTGATACTGTTGAAGCTGCCACACAACAAGCTTGCGAGCATGGACGAGCTGCCCGTGTTCGATAAGCTGATCAGTCTCGATCTGTCGTTCAATAGGATCCGCGAGTTCGACTTCCGTTCAGTGGCTCGTTTCGGGAAGCTGGTACTGCTCAAGCTGGATGGCAATCAGCTGGAATCGGTGAGCAATGGGCTGACGGAACCGATCACCCATCTCAAGTACGTCCATCTGGCCGACAATCAATTCGTGCAACTCGATCTGGACGTGCTGCGTACGGTACCGCGTGTTCTTAAGTTGGATCTGCGTCGGAACAAGCTGGAACGACTCATGGTGACCGATTTGTCTGGTTCGTTCCCGGTGATGGTACGCATGATGCTGGAGGGTAATCGGTTCCGTTGTGAAGATACCCGTCCATTGCTGAAGCAACTGGCTGGGTCCATTACGGCGTACACAATGACGCGCAGTGATTGCCGCAAGGATCAGAATCTTATCGATGGAATTTGCTGCTCGTAGGTGTTTTAGAGGATGCAGGCCGATTTTGACATATTTCTCGTAAAGGAATGAGGTGATGGCGTAGAATTAATAAAGCATGCATTCTGTAGGTGAGCTTGAGCTTGTGTTTTCTTGCCGACTGTTCGAATGAAGAACTTTCTAGTGATCAACTTTACACTGCGAAATCTTCAAATATCCCACTTTTTCTTCCACTTAGATATTTTTATCTGTCACCACATGTTTCGTTTATTTGTTAACAACTTCCAAACACTAGCAATTTTTCCTCATTTTTCTTGAGCCCTGATACGCACGATCTTTCCTTTCAGACACCATCATTCGGAATAGTTCTTGAGCCACCAGCGAAGAATGGCTTGGTGAGCCTTTCGTGCGAAACACAAATGAGTAACAGAGGATGGAACCACATTCGAGTGAAATAGAACGATGTTACGGAAATGTTCCAAACACAGAGAAAATGTGGAAAAAAAATCACACACAACGCTTCTAGATTTTCCTGAAAAGAAAACTGGTTTTCCATCACACACGCCGGGGTCACAGGCCGGGTTTGGTAATTTGAATAAAAGGAATCACGTTCCGCGTGTCCTGTCAGCGTGGCATAAAGTAAACGTTTGGGAAAGGGGTTAGGGAACGGTTCGAACTTGTTGTTAAAAACTACTAAGAAAAAAAAACCCGAAAACTTATGGTCCTATCCTTCAGTTCTGATTTGTACATGAGAAACAAAACGCACAGCAAGTCCTTGCCTTTGACCCCATGTGCCATGCGGATGATGAGATTGTAGTGAATGTCCTGTGAGTCCCTTTATCGTCCCAGCTGTCATGCCAAGCGCGAATGCACCGAAGGAAAACCCTTTCCTGTGACGCACACGTGAAAGGGTTGGGATCGGAACAAAACAAAAGCTGTTCTGTGGCCGAAACGAAACGCCAGAATGGGAAAATTGAATAATATCTAGATTGATAATAATGCAAACAAAGATTTCAATGTGTGTGTATGCTTGTGTGTTGTGTTTTTTTTTTTATCGTGGTCGTTTCCTGAGAGTCCTGTGTTTGGACCACGGCCTCGGAAGTTGCAACCCGAGAGAAGGGGTATTTTGTTTGCTTTGCTCGTTTTGGGATTTGGCATTCGGTATCCTTTTTTACCGCATCTGGACACATACACAGACTACGGTAGGGTTTGTGGACGCTAATGTCCAGAAGCTATCGAAAGGGTTAGGAGGAGCCGTGGAAAGCGAGCAGCAGGCCCTACCACCGGAGGAATAAAAAAGGGTTTGAAGCTACAAAAAATATACAACAATAATTTACCTAGCCGTGCTTGAAAGGACATTCTTTGGTCGGGGCCGAGATTGAATGAAAATTTACCTAATTTTGGTATCCCAACCGAAGGGTTAAATCGGACTTTACCGGTCCGGCGCTCACAGAAATGGTCCATTAGAGGAAGGTCCTATAATCGGCGTGGAAGCGGTTGGAACAGCTGATAAGTGATGCAGCTGCCGACGGTATGCCGCTGTTGGATGCTGCGTATCTGCGTTTGGACAGGAGTTTTAAGCCACTCTCCTTCGGTCACCACAATTAGCGAGTCGCACCGTTTCGCATCGTTTCACTTGAGTCCTTTCGCTTGCTTTGGACAGTGTGTATGCATAATTTAATGAGTGTTGCTACTATGCCATGTACCAGTGTGTGGCGTGTTATAGGAGATCACCCAATCGGACCGTTATTATCGCAGTGCTCAGCATCCCCTGCGGTGCATAACACTCCGACAGCTGGCCACTGCTGTTTCGTTCGATATTGAGGTGGAGATGGATTTTTTTTTATCCAGGCAGTTATTTTGGAAGCCTTCAGAATTCACACGCGATCACGACGAAGCGAACGGTGGTACAGTTGATCGGCCCATAAAGATGGTGTCCGTTTTAATGATGCAGTAACGCACATTACATGATGTGTTCTTTTGTTACGTTATCAGACATAGCCCATTACATTGTTTGTAATGGGGCTTTCGGTACTTTAGCACTATCTGCGATCAGCTGTGTAACAAGCGAAGGAACTGTTTATTTGTGCATCGAGTTTTTTCGGTACTGCAGCAAGAAGAAAACAGGAAATTTGTAGTAAAAAAATTTCGATTTTCCTTGCAGTGTGTGTAGTAGAAACTCGTTTTGAAAAAGCAATTTGTAGTAATTGATCTTTCTGTAGCCTGCTGTTCTGCCATTAAATTGTTGGTAATGGACTTTTTTTTTGGCTTATTTAAGCAATGGAAATGTGCTTTATGGGTTATTGTTTCACATTCGACCGAAGTTATAAGACTCATCATCAAGTTATAAGAGAATCATCACTATCATTGTCATAAAATTCGTCGAATGTTCTGTTTTTGTATATTTTGCAAAGTGGAACAATTCTTAATTTGAAAAGTAATAGACAAAGAATTCTTCTTCTTCTAGGTTTGAAAACGAATACATTTATGTTCATTGATGATTTGCGATGCGATGGTAGTAACAATAGTTTATACCTTGTCAAAATATGATATTTTAGCTACATAAACTTGACTAAAGTTATCAGAACCGTACAGATAACATATACGCTTATAACTTTAGTTTTGTTAGAATCCCTTGAGTAGAAGAAAGTTTTTTCTTTCGTATTGTATTATAGCCAGGCCGTACTAGATTTATATTACCACGTAACAGGATAGTCAGCCATACTACGGGGACACGGGCCGGATGGGATTTTGGCCGCGGTCTGTCGTGTGAGAGACCAGCGCCGCTGTCACAAAACCATTGGGCAGCACAAGCAGAATAATTATAGTTATATTACATATTATTACAACATATTAATTTTGGGTAAATATTCGTGCTAATACTAAATATACTTGTATGCCCCTTAATCAGTCTTATTGCTAGACTGCTTTTTATTCTTCATAATTGGCGTAACAATTTATTTCTCTGTCATGCCGGTCATAAAATGGCTCACTAGACTTAATAATACCGCACATAGGTTCGGATGAGATTTGAACCTCGGTCCTGGGTCCTGGCCGTTTGCAAACACACACCGCTATCGCTTCGGCAATCGGAACACTCCGCTAGATAACAAGCCCGTTTGTAGGAAAACGTAAAAGAGACTTAAGAAGTCACAACGACTTCGATAAAATTTCTCGCTTGACTAATAAATCCCCAAGTTGTACAAAATCTGAGAGAAATGAGAGCCAGAATAAATACAGAAATCAAATATATTTTATAAAGTTCTTAAGGCGAACGAAAACAAAAGAACAATTAATTTGGAAAATTTAAATTGAATTATTTTATAAAGAAGTTTTCTATCTCACCAACAAAATCTTCAAATAAATATTACAACCACATGTATGCAAAGCAACGAATTTTCAGGAGCAACTTTATTGACAACCTTCTCGTTCCTTCTCTGCTTCGCTTCTGATGTCCTCTTATAGGTGACATCGTCTTTTCAAGCACCTTCTGCACAGGGTGATCCTGTATCTACCCAACTAACATTTTTTTCCGTTTTACATGCATAACTACATATATCTAGCTTCTTATTAGTACATACCTGCTTTTTAACTATCTTCTATAGCTCGCAGATAACTCGCAGTTAAATCATCATTCGAATACTACAACCACATGTATAACTACATCTATTTACCACCTTATTAGTACATACCTGCTTTTTAACTATCGCCCATAGCTCGCAGATCTCATTGGGTCATCGTTTGGTGTGAATTAAAAAACACATCTCGGAATGTACATCCGTAGCAAATGAATATCTTTGGCAAAGCATGATTTTAATGAAAGACGAACTTGGGTAGATCAAGTTCACTGACGAATGAGCGATGCAAAAATATAAAAAAAAACCAACCCGACGTGTCTACGCCCATTTCAATGGCTACGGTTTGTCTACGGGCAATGGAAGGCAATAGTGAAGATTTGAAAAAGCACCAACATGTATACAGAAGCACACACGTTACTGAACAGCACTAGCGTATGCATTAACCATAAGTGCAAATTACAAATTCTTCTGCCGACTGCACTGAAATGTTTTACCGGTTCGTTTTTTTTCGCCACTCATCTCCGTTGGTCCAGGAACGGAATACTGGCTGTAGTAATGGCGGCTAGCGCTTACACTAGGGGCAACATAAAAATGCAAATAAAAAGAAATACTCCTTAGAAAATATTCCGGGTGAAAAAATTGCGATGCATGCCGGGCAGACATCCCGTTTCGTTCCCGTAATCATCATATCGGTCGGGTTTCGGTTCTTTCCAAGAGGGGTTGGGTTTTTGCAACGCTGAACCGTTTTCGAGTGCTAGAAGTAGTTTTGTGTGGTGTGTGTGTGTGTGTGTGTTGCTGCTAGTCGCCATTTTTTTCTCGTTGTTGTTGCTGAGCACCGTCTATACCCGCAATTCGCACTTGCCAATTTGTCGATGCAGTGTGTAGGGGATGTAGGGGTTCGTATGGCAAAACCCCTTCGTACTAGGGGCATATCCTTTGTGCAACCCCGGTTGAACTGCACTACCGAATGCATCGGACGTATGTGTGCGTACGTTTGCAGAAAACCGCCTCAAGAATCACTCTAGCGTGAAGTGTAAGGAAAACCGTCCGTCAAACGTTGGACGGGGCTGTTTCGGTGTGCTTTAGATCGTTTTCCAACCACTCTCCTTTCTCGTTTTTGGGCCAATGTTTGAAGAAGCTGCCTGGTAAGTAACTGCATGTTGCTGGTAATGGCAAAGACAGGCGTGAAAGAAAGCCGCAATGAATCCCTACGATATGTTCGGGTCATGGTGAAAAGCACATTTTTCCCCCGACTGTATCCCTTGCAGAAGGCAAGGGTGCAAAAAAGCGTGCTACACTACGGTGACGTGCCTAGGATCGGTCATGTCAGCGTAAACGATGGGAGGGAGCAATGCATGTTTGTTCACGCGCTACCACTTGAGCGTTTTGAGGCGACGAATGGGCGATTTTTTCCCTCTCTTTGGGACAGATTCCGATTGCATTGGGTGGAAATAAATAATAAAATGGCTGCAAAAATGCACCGACGTGTGACCCAACGCTCGTGAATGCTTTATTGCCGGTTTGGCTTTTTTTTTTTGCAGTGCAATTTAACCTTTATCTATACGATCGTTCCAATGATACTACTGTGGGCGCATAAACGATCATAGCAAAAACTTAATAAATACCATGAAATAATAACCGTCTGCTGGCGTCATAAAAACAGAACATATTACACCAATTATTTCATGCTTTTTGTTTACTGTAAGAATAAACTTCTAAAACGTGTGTGAGTGTGTTGTGTTTTTATGGCCATGCAAGATGCATCTGCTAATTGCTGTTGCTAACTGCGAACGATTCATTGAGTTTGGTGAGTGTTTAATAGGGCCCATTATGAGTAAGAGCAATAAAACAAAACGTTCACTTTATTAACAACGGTTAACAACGAATATTGGAAGCAGTTAAAATGCAAATATTACATTTTATAGAAGTTTGATGGTAATACGCTTAATATAAATGGGCAGACAAATTAGATGCGCGGCGTATGGTTAGCTGTGCTTTTCTGCAATTTCTTTATTTCACACGTGATGAAACTGTTAGAACGTGAATGTAACTTAAATTTAAAAATAATGTCTGAACGTGTCTAGCGCTTTGGATTCTCCTTGTATAGCTGAATTGTATTATTTGGTACTTAAATGATGCCTTTTGGTGCTTTAAGTGAAATACCGAATAAGGGAATAATTACATTTGGTTAATTCCTCTAAACCAATCACTAATTTGTGTATTTAACA
>KB663633.1:4828970-4889870 GCA_000349025.1 Anopheles minimus | reverse complement strand
TTCAGATGAAAGAAAAGACCATCTAGCAAATGCTACTTTTCTTTTCCTACTGTTAAAATAAATAGCGATGTTAAATACATAGCGCAAACCAAGTTCCTGAATATGACCTTGTTGTAGTGAAATCAGAACTAGAAGTAACCAGTGAAATTTATACAGAGAATTGCCTCCTGAAAGTAGCCATCTTCATCAAAAAGTGCTACAAAAATGAGAACGTTATGTTTCGGCCGAATCTAGCTTTGTCTCGCAACACTTGAAGAAATGGAATGGTGTTGCATTCCGGTAGCTCACAATTTTTTTACCCCTCCCAAAATACCCAGCACTTCCAGATCGAGAATTTGTGGGACAATTTGAAGAGGAGACTAAAGAGAATAAATAATGGAGCATGTAAATTACAAAACTTGCATAGTTCAATACATCACTCAGACGAGTATAATGTCAAACGTGCAGTAGAGCTGTTTTCAGCATTCAATCTAATCAGTTGACGGGAAAATAGAGCGTTCTAAGCTGTTAAAGCTATTGGAATGGATGTTGGAGTCGTTAGTATGTGGCGCATCAAGCGCATGATTTGTTATTCAGGTTTTATAACCATAAGGCATTATAAAATTTATACTTGCAGGAATAAGTCGAATATTTTTGTATTGATTTCTTTTTAAAATTGCAGCAGGAGAACGAAACACTGTAATGTATATCCGATTTTAGAACAATGCACATCGTGTAAATTAGACACAGTTTTCCTTGATTTCTATCACAGGTGTTACAGGCCATATACGGCACGGCGAACGTATGTTTGACATCTCTGATTTAGCACATCCGACGATATCGGAACTTAATCGCGCAAATCTTAATTTAGAGTGTTAGCCTAATTTCCATTAATTAAACCAGATTCTTTATTATTAGATCTTTGAAAGTCATATAAAATATATAAATTATCAGGTGTTGCTCAATTTGCATCATTTTTTTTTCCAATGATATCCATCATTGGAAATCCCAAGAAGTGTCGGTTTTTCAATACAACATATTGGTAAGATCCGTGTACAAATGACATTCCCCGTGTACCGGATGATAATTATGGTGCAAATTACACCACTTTGAACGGTAGCTCTTCCAGTAAATCCCCCTCATTTGCCACCAGGGGGAAAAACACTCCCGGCAGCATGATGTAAATGCACACTTATGCACACATGTGCTTCCAATGCACTTGCATCTGTTTGATGGAAAATGTGAAACCCAAAACAGTGTGTGTTGCGTTCTTAATTCATACTTTTTCGTGAGCGTGAAATGGTTGGAAAATTGTACCGTTCACTTCACCGCCGTCCGCCCACAACCCGGTAAACAATAGGGTTTTCCGGTGACAACATATTCACAATAGGCGAACCAAAAGCTGTACATAGAGGCGAATGAGGCTATAGAGCCCAAAGTCTCTATAAAATAATCAAACAACAACAACAAAGCTGTACATGAGTATAGGGCACATTGAATGTGCACCGGCTGTCGAACGTCGAATGTGGCAAGTGTGTGCTTTGTGCCAGGAAGTGCAAACTGTCCCGCAGTGCGCGTACGGGAGGTAATGCGGGGATACTTAAAAAATACAGAGAAAAAAAATCACGTTGAGAAGTACTGCCTTCTCTTGTGTGGGCCTTAAGCAGCATTATCGCAATTAGCATTTGTATGCAATTTTTGCGCTATACTTCCTCCCGGTCTCATATGCCATTGGTTCGGTTTGCCCGAATCAGCAGCACACAGCACAAACACAAATGCACACATAAAGCGGGAACAGGGATGGAAGTAAAAAACGCAACCAAATTCACAGGCAATAGAAAAAGTTTCGGTGGAAGGACGCATCCGGCACTCGCCGGAAGTGTTTCCATCCGAACGAACCGACCGGAGGCTCCACTCTCTAGCCTCCAGTGCGCAATTGAAAAATCTTTTTAATTGTACCACCGCCGGCCCACCCCGTGTACCGCATCTTCCGGTCGCCGGTTCTTCCTTCATTAGGGCGTCTTGGTTGCGTGGTTGATGAAAGTGTGCGCTACTCGTCAAAACCGTCAACCGGCATCTTTAGGGGCCTCATTAGCAGACGCGATCCAGTCCCTCCTGTGGCGTGCGACCAGACATTCCTGGAGACCATAGAGATGGGCTGTCCTTGATTGTGGATGAAGCTTGAAGGATCTACGGCGGAGTGGCGTTTGGTGGAGATGAACAGCTTTATCCTTGTTTGTCATTTCTTTTTCTCCACGGTCACGTGTACATAGGCTTCGGAAGAGTGGCTTTTCATCCGGAATGGCATTCGTTTGCGAACGGTTGACTTACGGAGGCATAGTTACAAACAAGTGTTTTCCATGGATGGAGAGAAAAGGATGGCAGGAAGGGCAGGTTTATATGAAATGGAAGCGATTTGAGTTAATTTTTGTATACTGTTCTGCTATTTACTAGAAATTGTCCAAGCAATTTTTAGAGAGCATAGACACATTTTCAAAATATTTTTTCTATTAAATGATATTTAAGATTTTTTTAGGAAAGTCAGTCAGTAGAGGTACTTTGTAGAATAAAAATTAATTCGTAACATAAAAATCAGAATTGATATGTGAAATTGAAAAACATAAAAAATGTAAAACTAATTTATTTTGTCAATTTATGTTTGGCAACAAAACTGTGAATAAGCAGTTAAAAAAATATATAAAATATGATCCAAACCTGTTTGAAATGCAATTAACACGAGAACGACTCACTCATTTTTACTGGTTATAGATTTTTTATGTGAAATTGTTTACATCTGAGATAAAAACAAGTATATCAATTCAATTTCTATCTAATACTTATTTTTCATTTTTTATTCATTGTTCCGTAACGTATAGAGACAGGATCTGCATTTACTTTTCTAAGGAAATAATAAAGATTTCAAAAATCCATTCAATCGTACCTGTTATAGCAGTTGGCAAAAAAAAATCTAGTCTTTTTGACAGGTCCGGTCGAAGAGGTACTTTCCTAATGATGCGATCATCATCTTGTTTTAAATGTATTATGATCATTTGGCTTATTTACAGTAGCACAATCCAGAGGCATTGCTTGAAATTATTAGTGTTTAGAAGGATACTAATATCTTAGTCAGTTACCACTACATAACCTAAATATGATGATATTGTTTTCGTTTATTTATTTGTTCCATTTCTTGCGAGTTTTGTTTGTTGCGAGCCGTTTTGTCAAATATGATGAAATAATTTTAATATATTTTTGAAATCATTTTATATTGCTTGCCTAAGGTAATTATAAAATTGAAATAAAATTTAATACTACCCAATTTGAGTGAAAATTAGAAAACATTAGGTAAGACGGTTATCATTTATAGAAGAATGCTTTTTTGCGCTCCAATACATTAAATGTTTTGACAAAGATGTTTACCGTTTAAGGACGGGGTGTATGTTGATTTGTTTTGCTTCTTTTGCATATCCCCACACTCGATCCCCGAGATCTCGAGTGCAGATTATTGCGTGCGTAATAAATAACAGGAAAAGACACTTCACCATGAAGCCATGCTAGATGAATGCGAGCAGAATAAAGAAAAAAAAGAATATCACCACCAACAGCACCGCCTCGTTTCGAGAAACCTCACAGGAAACCTTAGTACTGGGTATGGGTAACCATTCATTCTACCATTTTCCAGCATGGTGCAGAACGATTCAATTTCCTCTTCGTTTCTGGGTGGTCGTGCCGGTATGCTTGCCCCCGCCGTAACCTATGTCGAAACAAATACATGCGAACATTCCATGACCGTTTCCTTTTTTTATTTGCCCGTTAATTCCTAAGACATTGACGATCATGATGATGATGATGATGACGATGATGGGGAAAAAAAGAAAACTCCATGGGGGAGATTTTCTTTTTTCGTACTCTTGTTGCAGCTAATTAATGTACATGTTTCGAGTGCGAAACAGTGCTGGACGCAAGCGCGAAACTGGCCGAGTTTCATCCGACCAAGGCAAACGCTACGAACCTACGGGAAAAGAAATGGTTTGACAAAGAATAGCAAAAAAAAAAAAACACAAAGGTTCTAGTATCATTCCATCTGGAGCTGATGTCATTATGTATGCATAGAAATGGGAACAAGGTTCAATTCCCGTGCACAGCAAACGAGAGGGCTGCTGGGGCAACATAAACTCCCGAAATGAAAAAAAAAAAAAAAACGTGGAAGAATTTTTCCAGACAAGGCGTGCAACTCATTATCAGTAATTATGCCGTCGAGTAGACAAAAAATGAACAGAAAGCAAAACAGGGCGACGAAATGTACCGAACCCAACACCATACGTTGATGCACATCGGCAGCACAATTCTCGACGTGGTGTAATGATAAAAGAAATATGTGAAATACACACGGACAACGTCAGCACCCGCCCGTGGAAGAAAAACGAGGAAAAAGTGTTCTCCAGTGGCATTTTACGTGGCAGCAACCCGAACTGGACAAGCTGTTGGCAACCGTTGCTTGTTCGCACAGTTATGCACCGGCTTTTCACACTTCGGATGCACTGGTAACGGAGCGGATGTGCTATTCGCTTCCGGAATACCAATCCACATCCCATTCAAATGACACCTCGATTCGGCCAAGCCTTCCTGACTGCTCCTGTCTTGTTCACTTGTACGTGAACGCGCGCCCCACCGTGAGTGTGTGTGTGTGTTTGCAAATTTGTAATAAACAAACTTCTTGCGTTGTAATATCGTTAAGAAAACTAATTAAAATTATGAAAAATATGTAAATTTAATTATGCCCTCCCAGGGCGTCCACCGAGTCCGTTGAGCTTTGTGCCGAAACAACACCGGACCGGAGGTAAGTTTTCAATTGCTCCGACGGGTTTTGCCGCTGGTTCGGTTGCAGCGGAGTGAAGCAGAACGGGGCAGTCTTCCTTCGGACAACGATAAAGACACGATACGGTACCGATGCACAACGACGTGGAGCGGACGCAGGGGCCAGAACTGATGTTGCGCTGCTGTTGTTGATAATGATGATTTATGTTGTACATTGATTGAGCTGCGGAGGTATACCGTGGTGGAGTCTAGCAGTACGCTTTTGGGCCGTATCTCTTTGCTCCGTGCACGGATGAGCCGGTGGGGCACACACACACACACACACACACACACACTCATACGTGTTACCTGCACGCGGGAAGGTGTTGGAAATGGCTCTGCCTAACAGGGCGGAAGGTTTTGTAACGGACGGCCAGTACACGGTGTTACATGCAAAACCGCTCCGGACACGCGGTTCGCGGTCTTTTAATCGGGTTAAATGAGTTTAAATTGTTTGCTGATGGTGGATAATGGGAACGATATCAGTATAACATGTGCAGCGCAAAATGGGAACGCGTCCGAAGAAGAGCGTGTAATTGAGGTTGGTGTTTGCGTTAAATTAAAAGTTTTTAAAACATTGTTTAAGCAATATGTTGGAGGTTTAACTGAAATGTAACAGTGATCCTTAAACCTTTCTTGGTTATAGGTAATGAAAGGAATCTTAATGATTATTATATTCGTAATTGATTATTTTAACGTCAAGTTCGTTTACATTCGATAATTTAAAATAATTCATTCATTTTAAAAACAACACCGTCGAACATAGTTATTGATAGTGAAACAAGGATGAAAAGTTACACTTAATGAAAAGCAGTTTACTAAACTTGTGCCTTTTAAACAGAAAATGGAATTGAAGTAAAAAAATGAACCCGTCCCTCATCAATAAATTTGTGTTTCATATTTGTTTTCGAAAATCCAAAATTATTTTGAAAACAGAATTTTGTGTTTGACCATTTTAACCATTTTAACTCTCAATTAGAAAAAAGTTGAAGTTTTGCATTGTTGAGCCTTAATGGTTATATTCTTTCAATAAACTACAACTTCAAAGTCCCAAGAATATAATACTGAATGAACACAGTATAAAGAAACAATATAAAGTAGATTTAGATTGATCTTTCCATTTCTTGCAAGTCTTTTTCTCAACGGATATTCAAATCCAAACCTTGAAAGGATTCCGTCCGCTCAGTCAACCGTTAACGCTTTCTTGCTTTGAATCGCAATGAAAAATGACGATTACTTCCTACCCGGGCAAAAAAAAAAAAAATGCTGATCAAACAATCAACGTCCGGAAAGTGAAGAGTTGTGCACACGAAGGACATAGAATTCGGAAGAAAGTAAACCAATTCCATCCCACCCACCCAAGACGCTGGACTAATGGCAAATAGAAGCTAACAAAGAGAATTACGTATGCGATCAGTCCATCGGCCAATGCTTGCCTTTTAATAGGCAAAAAGTAATATTGAAAGACAAACTTTGCCCAAAGTACACGCAAAAGAAATCAATTGTAACGTTCGCAATTGGTTAGCACGTGGCTGAGTACACAGTTGCGCTTAGTACGGGATAAAGCAAACGAAAAAAAACCCTTTACGATTCGCTTAAAATAAAATCAAAAGAATTCTGCCATCGTCTGGTGAAACTGCAAACAGATAGATCGTATCCCTCTCTATCGAAACGTAACGTTATAAAGAAGGAAAAAAACTGTACGTATATCGATTTTTTCTCACCTTCTCTCCCCGCATTGGCGAACCTTCAGGGAATGGCCAACCGAACGGCCGTGCTGCCACGAACGATAACTGGCAACGAATGTTTCCTCGTGCTGTTAACCCTTTTCATTTCCCGACCACAACCAAAACACGCCAAAAGAACCGCCGCGACTGTACACGCTCGTCGCCGGGCTCGTTCGACTGTGAAAATCGCTCCGGACACTTCACCGTCTCGTGCGGAGTGTGTCCTTGCACTGGGGGATGGAGGGTTATCGCGCGACCAACCAAACACAGCCTGCGAGCCCCTTGTGCCAAGGGTCAATGTCACTCCAATGACCTGTCCGGTTGGCTGGAAGGTAGATAGGCCGCTTGTCTAGCCGCACTTATTATTGCGAGGTGTCTATTCGATTTGTTTGCGGGAGTTCCGGGAAATGGGCGCAAGTAGCCGCAATGATGAAGTGTATCAAGTGGAAGTTGTGGCTACGAACCCGAGAAGCCCTTCATAAGCGAAAGGGTTCCTAGATTTGGATGTTGAACTTGTAAAAAAATGTGAATATACCTCTCCGAAAGGTAATATGACGTGAAAGGCTTTACTAGAACGAAGATACAAAACGAAAATTCACCAAAAACATGTTCGCCCTAATAACAAACATGTTTCATTTCGCGTTCATGTTCAACGTGCGATTAAAGGCAAAATCTCCAAAGTATCCAATTTCTATTTTTTCATCACCTTTGCGATGTTTTTTTTCTTGTTTGCACACTTGCTAAACTGCTTAGAATCGTTATACATCAATCACTCGAGGTTTTAATCATTCTTCCGGTATTTGAAGCGGGTGAAATTCTTTGTAAAGTTGTCCTCTTGATTAGAATTTAAAGGCAAAAAAATAAATTTCAAAAGAGAAAAAGGAAACACATAACAAAAAAACCAGGGAGATTAGAAGACATCTTCCACTACGTTCATCTGAAATAAGCCCAGTTTTACGCGTCGAAGACAACGAATGGAAGCGTCAAGTGGAATCAGAATAGTCAAAGGGTTGAAAGGGAAATGTTGATAGGAGCTAAGGAAAAAAAGGGGCACACACACACAAACACAAACTGTTCCGAAGAAAAAATCGATACGAACATGTACCGTTTTCCATCACTCTTTCTCGGGATGGACAACGATGAGTTTGCGTAAGTTTGCCATATCTCTGCGAGAGGGCAGCAGAACAAAAAAAGGAAAAAAAGGGTTGCAACCCTGACTGTGGCCACTGTTCTTCTTTGGTGGTCTTTTGTTTTCGATTCAACCGGGAAAATGATAAATTGGAAAAGAAACTATATCCAAAGGATGCAAATGTTTGAGAGCAATCGAAAATAGTCCCACTTTCGGATCCGTTTTTTTTTTTCGTTGAGTTTTGGGTAAAGTTTACCAAAAATCTTGTATCGTCCGGGGACACGTTCAAGGGTGACTGGTTGCCGGGTGCAAATGGGGGAAAAAATTCTCAATTTCTCATCTGTCACGTCCGGACATTTTACCACCGACTTTTCTTCCGTTGGAGCGAATCGATGCTTTCCCTTGTGCGAAAGTTGCCGGTATTATCTTACCTTTGGGGTTGAGTACTTTCGTTCTGTAATGCGCCACCACGCCCTACTACCATCGAACGATCCATCGTGTTCCGAGTTCGAACAAGAGTAGTGTTGGAAATTCAATTTTAATTAGACTTTCGCTACTTTCACCAAGAATTACGCACTTGTTTGGAGTTGAAATTTAATATGGGTAGTGGAAGACGGCATCCTTTCACTTCGATTTTGTGCCAAAGCTTAAGTTGTTGTTCGGTGACAGGTGAACCATCGGTGTACGGTTGTGGTTCTGGGTGTTGTAGTATTATCTTACCACTCGGTGCGTAAATGGATAAAAATGCGTGCGAGGGCTTTTTTTTCTGCAACGTGAAGGATTAAGGAATGTTGAGCGAATGTTCATCACTGGTTGAAAACATTGCAATTATTAGACAGCAATGTAAGTAAAAAAGAAGTTTAACTTCGTGTTAATAGTTAATTTAATACCACATTCTAAATTGCAAATGATTTGACTATCCACATTTTGATTAAACAGGATATTCCCTATAACAACAAGCGTCACAAATTATAAATATTAGCTGTCTCTTAAACTTAGTAATAAGTACAAACATCTAAGATTCATCACGCTAATGTGTTGATTTGATTGATTTGACTGTATTGATTCACATTTCAATGTTGCAATTGCCAAAGTTCTGAGTTAGTTCGGAGTTAGTGGAAAAGTTAGTAATTTCGCCGGTCTCACGAGATACAACCGTTCCTATATTCTATCCACCTCAATATACAGGATCGAGTCTTGTGATGCAGGTAAATGTAAGTTACGGATGCCAAAATCACAGGTCAAGACATTACTTACTGTGTTATATCACACGACTGATCTTATATATTTAGCTCTCGAGAAAACATTCAGATCGTGCTTTTTCTTTAAAATGCCTGAATTTCCATAACTGTATTTCGGGAGAATCAATGATTACATTAAATACGTCTAGTTTAATACTTTTCTTCTAAAGATTGTCAACGGCTGTTGCCCTATATTAATCCTTCTCAGATTTTGGATTACTGGTTGCCATAGCCCTCATTACAGATGTCGAAAGTTTTTAGTCGGTAATTTACAATAATTATTTGTTTATTTCACGCTATATGTACTATTATTACATACTATTTAATACAATGACTATGACTCTATTTATTCTTCTTCTTCTTCTTCTTCTTTGGCCTAACGACCTATTCGGTCATGCCGGCCATTTCTGGCTTCTTCTTCTTCTTTGTTGGCCTGCCCTATCGGGCACGTCTAACAGACATGGCCTGGTCACCAATTCGTTTCCAGGAAACTCGATCCAGGGCTGCAATCCTCCATCCAGGGCCGCATCCGATCTCCCTCAGATTGGACTCCACTTGATCCAGCCATCGAGCTCGCTGTGCTCCTCTACGTCTTTCTATGTCGCCATTTCTGGCTTACGAGACTTATTAATACCACGTAGTTGGATAGTCAGTTCTCGCTACGGGGGAACGGTCCGGATGGGATTTGAACCCCGGTCCTGCCGTATGAGACCGGCGCCGCTTATCTCCTCGGCCACCGGACCGCCCCATGATTCTATTTAAAGTTTGTTAATGAGGACTTTGGTGATATTTCCTTTCCCGAGTCACAGTAATAACACTTGGTTTACAAAACTGTATTATATTTTATTTTATTTTCCTCTTGTACTTCTTCTTCTTCTCCTGTGATACTACAACTCTCGAGAGGCCTTGGTCTGCCATTTTTATCCTCCGTGACATGAATTTACCCACAACCGGACAGTCTGTCCAGTATACGGGGGAAAAACCCGAATGGAATTCGATCACCAGTCCTGCCTGATAAGAACGGCGCTTCTATGCTGTCGTACTACTAAGCCGTTTTCGCATTTCCTCTAATAGATGAGTATTTTATGATGCTTACTCGCGATTCTCTCTCAAATTTACATTCCTATCATTGCGCCAAAAATCCCTACTCCTTATTATTATTGATTCCTCACTCATAAACTTTTTATTTTTTATTCCTTGTGTTTCCTTATTTTCAATGTTTTCTATTCTGTTCTATCTGACGTTCTAACTTCATCCTATGTTATCTATTTCATATCCAATATTGTCCTACTATAACTGCATATATTGCAAGTGTTAAAAGACTGTGTTTAACATTGTTGATTAAAAATTAATCATTGGTTTTCTGTCTTTTTCATCATTTATTGTTTAATATAAAAGTTTGTTTCTTTTCAATTTATTTGTTGACAAGATATCGCTCCCACGTCCCAACTGAAAAAAGGGAATTCAAGTGCTTGCCATCCCTTTGATAACCCAGCAGGAGGAAAACTTCTTTTAAAGTTTTAATTACGAAGCAACCTTTTTAAGCTGTATAGTACAAAAAATAAACCCATTCTCACTCTCTCATCATCTCGTGGAATGAAAAATCGATAAGCGAAAGGATTAAATCTTGCTTGCGCTTCTTGAACCAAGCTGAAGAAAACTAGTGGGAGCGAAATTTCATTCCAAAGATTCACTGTCAACACCCTTTTATCGCTTGGCGTTTGGGCGTTTGAGCAAATAGAAATCCTTCCACCGAAACGAGAACTGAAGAGGGATTAACCCCTTCATTAAAGTAAGCTAGCTGGTAATGATACTTGAACTGAACCAAAAAAAAGGAGATAAAGTGGCCCAGGACGAAAGTGTTCGAGCTGGTTTGGCTGGAGCTCATAAAATCAGAATCCTTGGCTGAAGGAGAGAAATTTGTGGTGTAAATTTAAAATTCATTCGAGCGTTACTGTTGGCTGCAGTTTCATTTCGCTAATGAACATTCGCAGTAGTTTATTCGGTTCGTTCCTTAGTAATTTCGGAGGATTCGGTGCGTGGCTGTAATTACTGTGAGTGGTTGCTGATTAAAGTTTGTTAGTGGTGCTCGTTGGATGATTTATTTAAAATAGGTGATGCAGAACAGAAGTTTAAATTCAACATGAACGATTTCGGTACGTATGGAAATTTGGGATTTTGCCATAGAACATTGATTTGCGTAGTTCTAATTAAGTTTGATAGATAAGCAGTCGGTTGCTATAAACTGATACGATGGAGATGTCCGCATAATCAGATTTATTCTGACATTTGTGACGTTAACAGTGAACAAAGCGTTAAATGGATAAGAATTCACTAAAGAAAAAATTGCCTTACAATTGATAGTGTTCCAACTTATCGTATAGAGAATCATGTGATCCCATTTGAGACCACACAAAAAACTATCCTTCTGTACCACAATTAAAAAAACATGTTTTCAAATGGCTTCAGAGGGTTGGAGTATAAAAAATGGCACTTTTTTGAACAGTTACATTGACATGGGTCGATCGTTGCTTCATTCGTTGATGTTTAATAAAACTGATAAAATTCAAAGTTGAGCTTTCGTTAAAATTTTTAAAATACTACCCAGTTCAAGAGGGACTATGCTGGGAATAAAAAAAAACGAACAGTGCCATGTAACAGAACCAAAACTAAAAAAACCGTATCCTTTTCATTAAAATTTATTACAATTAACCAGACGACCTGTTTTTTTTTTTTTTTTTAATTCTTGCTGCCTTCCCTCGTATGCGCTCTGCTAAACTAGTTGACTTCCCCTCTGGTGGGTCACGGTGAGCGGAAGAATTCTGTCGCTTGCGCCAATTCGTGCCCCGGGAATGCTGCTGAAACTGGAACGCCACCAAAAGTTAGACACGGAGTGAAAATTGTAGCAGCATGATTTTTTTTTGTTTCGTCTAAACTCAACCGTGTTTCATGCCGTTCTCAACGTCATTATCGGATGCATTATAGTGGGTATTGGGCACTCGGAAAAAAAACTCTCCATATTTTTCACACAGAAATAAGGGAAGCAACATGAAGAAATTGTACGCAAAAAAACACGAACTGAAATAAACCGTACGATTGTAATAACAACTCTATGATTCTAATGAGAAAAACAGAGCATGTAAAAGAAACGCGAATGTACATGCAGCATAAATTGATGCGACGGTCCCGTGCCACACGGACACGGGACGAGGTTTCGATGGGCGGCGAAGTAATAAAAACGTTCCAAGCTTGAAAGATGTTTGACATTTGCTGTTGATATGAAATATGAATATAATTAAATTTTCTTCGCGTTAGTGTTGATGTCGGTCGTTACCGAAACCGTGTCGGCAAAAGAGGATGTGAGATTTTTTGCCAAGCTGGATAACAGACGTATACGGTTGTGAGGTTCTTTGAAGGAAACATGTACGAGCTGTACAGGAAGGAACCAAGGATGAAGTGGTCACATAGTGGGTTTATTAATATTTTAAAAAAAAATAAGGTTGTTAGAGGTACTTAATATGAAAAAGTATACTAACATAAATATGAAGGATACAACTTTTTAATTTATTGTCGTTCTATAATTTATTTATGTTGTATTTATTTTATTTTATCCTGATTATTGAGATTTTTGTCTAGGATGGTTAAATATCTTTGTTTTTTTATGTATATTTTTTAGTGTAAGTGTTAGTGCATATTCTCGATTTAAATTGACTTGTTTGTTTTAAAAATCCATCCTATTTAACGTAAAGCTTTTTCTTATATTTTTATTTTCAGGTGAGATACAATTTTGTTTTCTTTTTTTTCAGAAATATTTAGTTTTACTGCTTTACAAGATACAAACAATTGCATATTGTACTATCCGAATATTTTAAATTTCTACATGTTAGCTTTTCTTTCGTTCGCGCGTATTGTTTCATCCCATCTTTGCAGAACCCGATGACAGATGCAAAGCTTAATGTGTATTAATATTTAATTATTTTAGCGATTATGTTGGCGTCATAGCCGTATTGTCGACACCGCGTGTGTCGATGTAACAAATCAATATTTTCAATATTTACAAGACAGAACCTTATATCAGATAGATATAAAGTAAAAAAAATCTTGGCTAATCTTTTATTTTTATTATTATTATTTTTTTCACGTAAACCTCAAACTCGTGTTATCATTAGTTTGAAACATCGCAACGCGCAGATAATTCAATTGTATTGTGTAGGGATCACTTGATCGGAATCAGTTGTATTTCCTCTAAAACTGTTACTAGAACTGCTGTATAAAACGAATTACAAGGCATATCCTTCTTGTATTTTGCCTTTATCTGGGCATACTCGTATGCTGATATGTTGATGTGTATTTGTAGCTAAATAATTAATTTGTCAAATGGACACCCCTGAACCGACTAGATTCAACATTTAATAAAACCAACGCATGCTTTCAGCTTTGTAGGCAACTCTATGGCTTCATCGATCCCATTGTTAATTTAATTATTAAGGAACTCTGTAATCTAGTTGTTTTCAAATTTGTCTGTGTCTTCTTTTAACAACGCTTTTTTCACAGTTTCCATCGTGTTTTTAAGCTAGTAATGATTAGTGTAGCCATACATTATTTTTGATCAAATAAAATTAAAGTTATGGATTGTTTCAACCATTCAGGCAAAAATACAGCAAAGAGAAATATCTCCTAAAGAAAATAAACCTAGTCAGCAGCAATCATACCAGATGGCATTCATGCGATCTTCGGTCCACCTTTGACGTTCTTCCTGCTGCGATCCTATCATGTTACCGATGTGCTGTCCAAAGCTATCAGCAAACCTATCATCGCCAAGATCGGACCATTACACACCGTCCAGCCGGATCGGTCGAGCCGAAAGGATGCAACTTTCCCATGACTGTGTGCATATATGAAAATTGCACCACATGTAGCTCTTCGTAGCACAACACACAGTTGGAGCAAGAGTTTTCAAACTTATGCCTCGTTTTGCTTTTGTGATTATGGTTGGATATTTTTTTTAGCAAATGTTACCGTTCCATACCTCGACACATGGTCATTCTTTCGTGTAAAATTATATCGTCACTTGAACCCGTTTCTCGCTCAGGCCAGTGTTTTGAGGTTGAGTGACGATTAGAGAACGGGATTAGTGGCAACCATGCGTTCAGTGTACGTCATCGAACCGACCATCATCGCCGGATTGTCTGGTGCAATCGAACCCTTCCCCGAAAATAAAAAAAATGTTCCAAACCATCGTCACGGTCTATCACTTACGGATTTCGATACCTATTGCATTATTTATTAGCCACCTGAGCGAACGATCTACCCCCGGGGGCTTCTAATGCATTGATTTTATCCATGGCAAAGATTTTATGCACATGAAAGAAGGAACACTCCACGGAGGGCACACGATCAGTTCGATACAGAACGATCAATCTTAACCCAGGAAGGGGACCGAGGTCGATGCGATGGATGCTGGCAGGATGGATTTTATTGCCGCTCAATCGAAGACAGGATCCGGTGATCCGTGCCATTCGTACGCTTCACTCCCGGGCAGGCTCGAGACTAACCGAGCCGGATCATTATATTTTGAAGGGTGATCATTTTACAGTGTGGTGCTAATGAGAATTGATTGATCGGAACTCGAGATGCGAGATGTGGCCCTTGGGGTGACCTTTTTTTTTGTCGAGCTGTTTGCGTTGCATCGCTTGTGCCTACGGGAGGGCATTAACTTGTGCCTTAATTTACGCAACCTGATGAAGATGATGCTGCCGCTGCACCTGAAGCCATCGTCGGATGAAGCAGTAATTAATGGGATTAAAATTGTTTATGAAGTGCGATGATATTGTGCATCATCAATGTCTTGGTTCATTATTTATACGAATTGTTTTGATTATTAATTTGATCAACCCATGAGAGCTACTGTTTAAAGAGACTTGTTATTAACATACACCGCTAATATGCCGTCGTCTCATCTTTGTTCTTAATTAATTAAAACGTTTATATGTACAATAAAAAAACGGCAGTCTCACAAAAAAGGAAGCTGTTGGGCTGCTGAACCATGACCGTTTCTTAATGAAACCATTCCACGCTTACCATTTTGTAACGATAATCCTGACAGATTTTTATTTAAACTGGTTCACGAGTGGTGTGGCACGGAATTGGTCCTCGGAAGAGAAAAAAAAAAAACAATCGCACCACAGCAGGGAATGCTGTGAAGCAGAAAAAAGTGGTCTTTTTCCTAAATAAAACAGGTAGTAAGGCGGGTGAAGAGAAAAAAAAGAAGCCCCAGCTATAGTATCTGTTTCCCTTTACAAGGATAGTAATTGATGGAAGTTGTGATGGTTTTGTTGGGAGGAAACCCTACGGTAGTTTTGCTTAACGATAACGCTCCTTTACCAATGCGCGATAAAAGAACAATCGACATTAGGAAACGCAAAAAATATAATCACAGTCTCTAAATATATTCTGCTGTTAAGCAAAAAAAAACACGCACACGCTAACTACAGTCAAGGATTATTTTAGGGGTGTCAAACGGTGATTCTGTGTTTGGTTCGCCAGAACACATTTGAATGCCAACGTGGGCCACTTTTTTGCTTGTCTGTTTTTTTTAATGGTTTTGTAACAATCAAGTTTTGACGCGAAAAGGGAACGAACTGATGGTCTGTTGGGATGGATAAATTTATTGTTACGGGTGCACGCTTTCATGAAATGGAAAAATAACAAATTTGTTCAAAACTTTGTTAAAAACCGTGCTTGCGATTGAGTCGTTTCGTTGGCCTCTCGGATGCAAAAAGAATTATTTAAATAGCAAGCAAAAAAAAGATCATACCGTGGATAAGGGACACGAACGATATTCAAATTATTTCTTCAAACCACCAAATACATCCCATACTGACCCTCACTCACTGAGATGGAAGCCAAGAACAAAATTGAAAGAATATTAATGGCGTAGTATTTACTCCCCGAGAGCCAAAGTTCCGTTCCGTGCCTATCATTTTCCAATTAGTGGAAAAGTCCCTCGAAGTAGTCGCTGTCTCGAGATAGCAAGCAGTGGGACTTTATCCCCATCTCCGGCCGGGAGGACAAAATTAACATCCCGCGGACGTGTTAGGATGGGTAGGAGCAGCAAAGACAAAATTACATTTTAGATGGAAAAGTAAAATCCACCGGTTTCGATACATTTTTAAAAGTACGTGACGATGCCGGAAAGGAGTTTAGAGAACAGTTCAAACAAAAACATCACGAAAAAGACGAAGAATGAAGGTGCTGTGAAATTGTTTTATGTTCTCATTACCCACGGAAGCTCACGTACTTTTAGGCCAGAAAGATGCCTACTCGCGGTCCCGGTGCTTACTTAGCAGCCGCGTTTCGTTCATTCTCTTTGATATTGGTGTATTTTTACTTTTATTGCTGCTGTTACTTTTATTATCGTCCTTATCATCGACATCATCAACATCGTTGCAGAGTTTGCTGCTTACATCAGTAACGGGCGAGGACAGTGAAATAAAAAAAACGTTTGCAATGATCAACCAGATGAGAATTGTCCCCGGAGAAACAGCCCAGCCATCGTTGGGCATGGGCTTGGCTGGCGTAAACGACATAATCATTGCGTGGTAGCCAGGCAGCCGAAAGTTTGAGCTGTAGCGTCATCAAAGTGGAAGGTGCTAGAAATGGACGCCTAACGAGGACACTAAACCTTGGTAGTATGAGAGGAAAAATTGCGCGTTTTTTTCAATGCTACAGTGCGTGATCGTTTGGGCTTGCAAGCTAAAATTCATCCTTAATAATTAAATTGAAAATATCGCTTTATGTTCGCTAAAATAAAATTGAATCTTTAGATTTCGTGTAGTACGGGATTTAGGCCAGGTAATTATTATTTCGGTCTACCATAAGCACTTGAAGAGGTACATACTGTATGCCATCTGCATGTATTGGTAGTGTGTTTCATCATTTTCACGTCATTTTTTTGCTTCCATTTCTTGACCACCATGACAGTCTCCTATCGCATGCGTTTTTTCCTTCTTTCTTCCACAATTTGCCTTCTACAATTTTTTGACTTAATTTTTCTACACCTTCAAATCATTTCCACCCATTTCCACCCATTGGTATGTGTGTGTTTGTGTGCGCCAGTGTGAGGGAGGAGTTTTCCACGATGATGGCCGCATGCACATGGAAAAGAGGGTGAAAGCAAACGACGCTGTGAGCAACAAAAAAAAAGTATGGCGTTTTCCGTCCATTTTCCGAACGGGGCCCACACTGTTGGTGTGTGCGCAGGAAAAAGATTTTTCCATTTTCCTCGCGGTGAGGGCGGGTCGTTACCGGTGGGTGCCGGTGTCGATCGATCGATATTTTTGCTTCTTTTGGTGGTGGTTTGGTGTGGACCATTGGATGGTCGCACACGAAGCCAGTAGCTGGTTTCTGCGTGTGAGTTTTTTTGCACTTCTCGCTTCTTCACACTTCCTTCATAGCGGACCTTCTTGCGTGGTGTCTTCCGTATCGCTGCTGGGAGGAGAAATACTAACACGCCGACGCCAACGCCGAGTCGTACGAAATGTCGGACCGGGCATTGTGGTGTGAGGATTAGTTTTAAAAGATTCATGGCCCTGCTCCTGCTAGGGACGAAGCAGGACGACCGGTCAATCGCAATGGGATTTTTTTCTCTCGCAAAAGAAGTAAATTGAAGCATCGTCTTGTGAATTCGAAGCGTAAGCGCGTTAGTTTAACATGAAAAGGGATATTTTAATGGATTTTGTATAATTCAAATATTTTGGAGGAAATGTATCCAGTTACATATTTACAATTTATATTGCAGCCTGTATAATGGTGAAAAATGTGTTCATTGCGTTCCATTTTTTCTTCTCATTTTTTCTTTAATCGTTATTTTCTAATTTATTTTTCTTCTTTCTTTTCAACAAGTTTCTTTTTACTTGTATACATATATATGTTACTATAGTTTCACTGTTTACTGTAATTTTGAATGTTCTACAAACATTAATGTTACTTGAAATACACACAAAATGTATATCCTCCAATACCGGGTTGATATGGAGAGGCTATGATAAGAAAACAAACATACAAAATACATATCTCTATATATAACAATGAATGTTTGTTTGACTGGCTAAATGAGAACGGCTGGACCATTTTTGACGGCGTTTTCGGATGATGAACGCATGTTCTGGGAAAAACAAAAATTGATAACTACCTAAGGAAAAGCGGGAAAATTGGATATAATTGATCTTCCAATAATTTTCAACCAACGTCTCCATGAGCACTGCAGGGCGCGTTGACATCGATGATCTGCAGGTCTTCGATCTTCAAAGTACAGAATAACTTTGATGAAGTCAGAAAGGTAGCCCATAAAATTGATGATCTTTACGAAAATCTTCGTAGCCCCTCAACCGGTTCCTTGGCGGTCGCATCTGCCGCCAATAAGTGGAGGACCAAGCCTCCTGAAAACCCCAAGGAAAATGAAACTTGGAGTCTCTACCATTCAATATCATTCATAAAAAAATTATAGTTTTCTCTCTCTTTTTGTTCACAAAAAGTCTAAAAGTTGTAAAGCCCTTTAACTTTTACGTTTACAGACCTTAGCGGGACAATCGGCAGACGGAATTCTTGGCAGTAGTCTATTCCACCTGCCGTTGGATGCGCCACTGTATGAAAGCATCAAAGCAAAACAATCCTCAGTTTAACATATTCTGCTCTTGGGGGTTCCCAAGATCGGAAACTTTTGCCATTCTCCTAAATTACAAAGGTGAGATGAGGCTCACATTTTAAATCTTCTTGGTGTCTCCAAAAGGCAAGGTCCATCACGTCCAATTTCATAAAAACGGCAAAATATCGAAAACCGATTTTAGTGTGAACCTCATTTAAAGCAATTGCATGCAATAAATAAATATAGGGCAGTAATGAAGTCCGCTCGGAGAGTAAGCTATTTTATAAAAAAGTTACAAATTATTTGTTGTTTAAGCAGTTCCTACATTTATTGTATTAAACCAATCATGGGAACGACCAGTACGTGGTCTGGATTAGTTTCAAACATTCAATCCTCAGGCTCGTTGTTTTTTGTAATCTATGCAACATGTTGATGAATTTCTATCCCTTTCCAGTAGAGAAAGCAACATGTGGTTCCACTGCATGAGAATTTATTCTTCCGCATCTGTTTTTTATCAAAAGAAATGGCCGTGAAATGATAGCCGGAACAGGAAACAATTCTCAGCACATGGCATTAAGACACAGGCTTTTCATTGCTTGTGTTTAAGGTGTTGAGACTTACCAAATAGAAAAGAAAAGGATCTCACAACACAATAAGGTCACTGTTAGGGCTGCGGGAAAGCACTCTGAAGAAAGTAAGCGATAAAAACCCGTGCTCTCACGCAGGTACCTTTTCTTCACCTTTCCGAAACATCGGTCGATAACATGCCCAGGTCAAAAGGGTGACCAAATTGTGTAACCCGTTACCGACCGAATGGGACAACAATACTTCGAAGGAAGAAAACACACTACATCATTTGCATAAGAAGATACGATGCATTGAGGCTGGAAAGTTATGCGATCGCTTCCGCTTGTGGCTCCGCGTTGTGGATGGGTTGTAAAAGGCGACACGATCGACGGGTGTCTTAACCGTCAAGACAATTCGTCGCGCTTGGTTATAAACCCGGGTCGTTCCCGTTTGCCCGCCAGCGGATGTTGTTTTAGTGTTGTCTTTTTTTCGATGGCACAATTATTACTGTTATAATTATTATTGTTCCAATGGGGTTGTTTCGCACGAGGTGGAAACCGGTTTCGCGCGACCCACTCCGGAACGGGCTTGGGAATCCCGGCGTTAATCGACAAGGATAATAAGGATGTATGCTGATGAATATCGCTGCAGTTACTTCCGGCCAGGGAATTGGTGTTTTTTTATGAATGCCCTCCATGGGACGGTTAGAAAATTTGATCTCCATGTTTCATTCAAACTAGCCTCCACGCTGCACAAACTTGTGGCACAAAACAATCGTTCTCCGCACACGAACAGTTTGTGTGATTTTGGGTGCGTTGTTTTTCTGTTGTTGCATGCTTCGAACTAACCGGTTTTCCTCCCGTTATTTTTTTTTGTTGCCCATCAAAGTATGAATAAAGTACAATGAATAAAAAAAACAGGTTGTACTCGAGCAGTTTGATAACAAAGTGAAGAATTCTCACCAAAAAATTTGGTAATCAGCGTGAGATCCAGTAAGTGTAGACGTTAAAAGGATGTGACGGTTAATGAATGGGGGTAAACAGCTCAGTGGGATACAATTCTGCATTGTTCAGTAACGTCTTTATTTCTATTTAAAATTTTGTCCAAGAAGTAGATTTAGTGTTGACAGCATAAAATAAATTAATGATGATGGTACAAAGTTATCATTTTTCGAGCAAGTAAAAAAAGTAAAACTTCGTTCATATTAGCTGAACAATTAAACTTGACGCCTTATAAAAACACTTACGGAAAAATAGGGGAAGAACGACATTGTGTAAACGATGGACATTTCTAATAATAAACGGTTTAAATTTTATAAGGGAAAACTTTAACAATGCGCTATTAAATCTGTAGGTGTAAACTAACATGCAAATATAATTTTGAAAATATGAATTTGGATGATTTGGAAATATTAATTAAAATGTATTCGTCGTGTGCAAGAAAGTGGATGCAATTTTACTGCTACCGAAAATAAGTAATACTTCTAGAATTTGTTGTAATTGTAGTAGATATTCCTGATTAGAAGAAGAAGCATCAAAATGGTAAAAATTCGGTAATTTTTAGATTTTATTAAAAAATAGGACGCCAGGACGTTTTGCGTACAACTATTAACATAAATTTAATCTTAATGTAGTTTTCAATTCACATTGTTTGGTAGAAATTTTCTTATCCGAACCGTGAAAGGGCACCTTATCCAAGTTGTAGACAAAATCCTGTAATGTTATCAATAAAATATTTTGTATTCTGGTGGTTTAAAAAACAAGCGTTAGAAAGAAAAAGACGGACACAAGTGCTTGATTCATTTATCTTATGTTATCTAATGCTATTCTGCTCTTATTTTCGATGAAAAGATCGGTGCTGTTGTGAAATAGTATCGGTCTATCACACCTAAGGATCTGTACCAAAATTTAATCCGTACCGTACCCCCACAACAAAGACAGACTATACAGATTATATTTTTGGCTTATATTTATTGAATAAAATAAATTTCTAAACATATAAACCACTTTACGCATGTACCAAGCAACGCAAAACAGTACTTAAATTAAAAAAATAGTGAAACTTAAAAGTTGCCATATCAGGAGACCGTGTTTCCCGGACCAATCAAAACTGCATTAAATGAAAAACAGCGATTTTTTGGAAACTTCAATCTGTAGATTATTATTTTGATCAATTACGAATGTAAGATAATGTCACTGCATTTTTATATCCAGAGATTTCCCTAAATAATCTTAAGGTGCTCTTCTTTACCTTCTCTTCCCTACAAAATACTTCGTACAACAAGAACAAGTATTGTACATTATTACGATATTGAAGGTAGACAACTCACTGTCTGCACATCCCTGTCTTTCAAATCCATCAATTTATTATTGTCTGATTAAGGTCTCTATTTCAGTATCCAAATACGCATGAAATTTACAAAAAAAAGTAAATAATCCGTTAATCCCTGTAGGAATTTCACATGCTGTTCGCGTAATGGATTTCACTTCCGCATAATACACACACCCCAAAACACAGTCCCTTTTATGGCTTCGTCACGGGCTGCCATCCTTTCCTGACCCGAATCCCATGCTGACCGGTGGCTATAAAACGGGTTCACCATTTCGCACGATCACTCACGATCGTACGCCCTGTCTTTCAGTGACCTCCCGCACGTTTGCAGTCGAAGGAATAGGATGCATCGTTGCAGCTTTCGACCCATCGTGCAAGCACTCCTTTGGCTAGTCCTTTGGCTTACCATCCGGCTCGGGCAGGTGGCTAGTAATGGTGACTTTAGCTATTTCTACGGCACCATCGCACCGACGGATACGCTCTGCGCGAAGAAAGTCGTTGGCATCGGCACCAAGATGCCCATACAGGTGGATTACAGGAGCAAGGTAGGTGCGAGGAGAGAGTGTAACGGGGGGTAGTAAGAAAAGTGCCTATTAATAATAGTAATAATGTTGTGCCGACCGTTTTGTGGATTCGCGTGCGTGACAGCGCCCGATAACAGCTGTCAGTCTGGATGCGTCGAACGTGGCGTACCAGGGCTTCAATGCACTCATCACCCGCGGTGCCATCGGCCAGCTGGACATCACGTTCAGTCTGAACGGGCCCTGGGTATTACCGTACTACATCGAGCTGGACTACTACTGTCGGGCGCCGGACCGACCCTGACCGACCTCAACGATAACCCCCGCTCCAATCCCGAGTGCAGCGGGATGCACCGGACAGGCAAGATTGGGTGTTTTTTTTTTCAGGCGTAGGATTTTATTTATACCCCTTTCCGCGGTAGCACAATGCACCGTGCACAATAAAAGGATGCAATAAATAAATCGCTCAACTGCAGATGCAATTGTTATTTAAAGTCGCCCCTCGTTGTTCACTGCTGCAGCACACTGGTCGGCACGATTCTTCTGTCGTCCATTATTCTTCCCTGCATTGGGCCAACCGACGACGACTATCTGGGGCAGCAGGATGTTTGCTCCCACTGGATTCAAGCGTTTTTGTCCCTTCGGATAATATTTTCCCCCGTATGCAGATGCACTTTTCCTTGCTTGGTGTGTTTGTGTGTGTATGTGCGGTTTTTTGTTCTTCCGATGGCATTATGTAATCCCGTTTTAATGAATACCGATCGCCACTATCAACTTTGACCCCGATTCTTGTTTCCCTTTGTGATACGTTTCCTTCCACTAACCGGTAGCACTGGCCGATGGTCTGGTCTAATTGAATTGTGGTGACCTATAAGTGGAAGCACAATTCGTCAGGTAGTTGAGCCTTTGGTTGGGAATGGCTGATTGATCTTTGTAATTAGATGTATTAATCTAGTTGCGGTACAGCTGGATAGGATATTAATTGAATTACGATTACACAGCAGGCTGTTGAGAGGTTAACAGGTAACAAATTTCAATACCGAGCGAATTGGTTTTGCTTTAAATATTTTTTCGAAAGAAAAAGCATGTTGTATGTACAATAGAGATTGGTGTTTAGTATTACACACCTTTTAAACAGATTCTGGGTATTTTCTAAAACAAAATAGTTGTTAAATTTCATTGCAAATGAACTAACAAAGCACATACAACAATGCGGAAATGTCGTTTCAATACAGTGCTTAACAGAACTATACGAACACCGGTTTTTTTTTTCGAATTAAAGTAAATCTAGGAGAATAAGTTGAAATTGATGTTCTACTAAGTTGTAATAAATATTAAATCAAACAATTTGAAATTTTGTATTAAATCCACATATTTAGATTTGTTATTGAATAATTTTATTATTTATTTTTATCTCCTTGCCTTGTCGGTTTTGAAGGAAAGGTACAAGTTTCTTTTTTTAATAAAACATACTAAGACATACTTTACTATCAGACATACTAAGATTTATACGAGGTGTAGAAAAACTAAAACATAAAATTAAAATAAGTCAGTATGTTTTTCTGAAAGATTAAATGCTACAGAATGTCTGTGATATTAACAAAAAAAATATCGCACTACTCAATTCGACAAGGCACTCCTCATACCGATGCAAGAATTAATCATTTTCTGTCGCTTTTTCCGTATGTGTGTTTTACAATTCCTTTCAACTAACTTGAACATCAATTTTAGCAACCTCTTCTAGTTCTTTTATTTTAAAACAAATAACAGGTGTCGGTAAATGTAGTTCTGTTAAGCACTGTACATTACATTAACAAAATCAACTCAATCGATTTCAACTATCCGGTATTGCGATAAATAGGAAAATTGACATTTTGATTTCTTTCGACATAATGAAATAAATATGAATATAAATTTCGTCAAAACCAGTGCTACATGTGACATGAATACTTGAGCAATCAATCATTTAAATCTTTAAATCTTTAGCAAAATTAATTTCTTTTCATGGTTTCACCCATGTTGGATTATATCGATTTTTCGATTATAATTTAGTGTTTAATTATTTTACTAAATCTAAACGAGAAAATTATAAACTGAAACAAATTTTGCCAATCTTTCTACATTTTGTTAGTGTGAGTTTACATGAATGTGTGAGTGAGTGCATTCAAGGGGAAATCAACTTCCCCTTTCAATGGCGGCGAAAAAGGTGAGTTCCCTCAATTTCGAAAATGGTTTGATTTCAACGCAACCCTTACTTCGCTAGCTAGGATGGGGAAGTTTCAAACCCTGCGATGAGTGCCCTTTAGCGATTTGCTTTGGTTTGTAAACCCAGCAACAGATGGCGCTACTTTAATTTATTGAATGGTGTGGCTGCACAGTGGTCGAAAACGATGTTGATGCAAACAGGAAGGATTTATTCATTCCATGTTTCTCGTTTTTGTAATTACACTGATAAAGTTAAAAAAAACTGTTTTGTATGAGAAGTCAGCTACCGGAATGGTCAACCGTGGTCGTGAACATTCGCGGTGCAGTCAAGTGCTCTTTGACACCCGTTTGTACCATCGGCGTACAGCATCGTAAAAGTTGGAATACATTAGCATTAAACCCTACTTTGTGGGTTGCTGCTGCTGCCGATGGTGCATAAAAATAAATTACCCGGGTTTGGGGGCCAAAAAAAACCAGGCGCGCACTGCAGCCCGACCGACTGCAGCCGGGAGAAGAAATATCGCCGCGTATCGTTAAAAAAGCATTAATACACGATCGTCGTCGTATTGTTTCTCGTTTTATGTCTTCATTTATAAGCGCACTAATTGAAAGCATATCCCACAGATGACTGTGAGGCTAGCTCGATCGTTCCGTGGTGTTCGTGGTGAAGGAAAAACATGGTAGTACGCCATCGGCGGTTAAAGTGCACCGTAGAACACGTTTCCCGAACGCGCTTCAATTGGGCAGTGGCAAGTCACTAGAGTGGTGCTGGTGTGATGGAGCTAATCTGGTTTTAATGAGGTGATCTTTCTCTTTCTCTCTCTCTCTCTGTTTCGGGCCGTTGTCGCACGACCGTTCCGTGGGACATAAATCGAACCGGCGAAAGATAAGCGATCAATATGTTGCGATATTAAGAGGTATTAATGAGAGGTCAGCATGTGTACGCGCAGTGTAGTGCATTTTGGTACCAGCGCCAGGGAAGGTTAATGAATATTAAAGCCTATAAAACTTGCGTGTAACCGGGTTTTGACACGATCGGGTTTAAACAAAGGTGTACGGCTACAGTGTTACCTTAAACGCCTTGAAATGTATGTGCAGGTAACTACGATTAGATATGAATAATATTACTTTTACTGTGGTGAGTAAATTCACTGCAATATAATCAATATTTTCTTTATAACAAATTAAGGAAAAGAAAAAAATATGAAATGCTAAAAAATAATATTCAATAGATTTTTTAAAAATATATTAAAAGATAAATATTTTAAACAAACACCTTATCCACTAGCATGTTTGCCGCTCATTACCATGGTGTACCGAGAACAATTATACGCCTTTACACCTCTCTTAAGCATTCCTCTCAAACACGTATTGCAAAATCCCTTAGCGCATTGCTTTCCACTCAGCCGAATGCGCTGACATGCCTCCATCCCAGCAAAACCGCTCCCAAGAGCAATCTTAATCCCGCCCCTGCACTGTAATTACACCCCCATAAAAGACCCACCGGCAAACGGGAGGTCGAACAAAACATCAGGCGGTGTAAAAGAAATAATTGATTCATAAACCGCGTCGAAAAGGCATTTAAGAACCTTGACACTTACACGGCCGCTTTTGTATGGGCCACAACACAGGTCCACGGACCGGAAGTGGGTGTCATCGTCGGTGCCTGATGCCACGCAAAATTTGTAATCATTAATTAGTGTGAAATTGCTCGTAGCATCCTACTTCCCCGGACCGGGCAAGGTGGCAAATGCAACAGGACAGTGCACATTATTCACGGCCAGTTTGGAGGGGCACGGTTTGTTGGTTTGTTGTTTTTAAGGGACAGTGTGAAGAAATGCTACTTTTGTTACACATATTTTACCAACCTTTTGTTTACGTCTTTCAGACTTCATTTGGTATAGTGACGGTTTTATAAGTTGATCTGTTTTATTTATTTATTATCAGACACCATCATATGCAAGCTTAAAGTAGTTAAAATATGAACAAAAGCCCCCAAGAGTGTGTTTAAAATTTTCATGCATTTTTATAAGTATATCGTAACATAACCAAAACAAATTTCTTACGCCAAACTCCAAATTCTCATAAGAAAACAGTTAAACAGAAACACACACAATCAAAAGGCGGCAAATGCTCTAACGAACAAACGAAGCGAAAAACAATTTTCTTTCTCAGGATTCCTTCTCCTTCTTGCTCGCCCACCCAACCCCACCAACTCAGCAGTAGTTCCGTAGTGGATTCGGTTTTTTTTTGTTTGTTGCTTTATTTGCCAAAGAAATGCGCGTTCGAGCGTGCAAAAAAAGGGGATGTGAGCACCGTAAACACACATGCATCGGTAACGCGCGAGAGTGTGTGTTTGTGGATGTGTTTTTCTTGCTATTTTTTACATTTCCCTTCTTTTCCCTTCAAGTACACTTTCTTCGAACACTGCAAACATGCGCGAAAGGGAGCGAAGAAACTCATCCCCCTCGGAGTTTTCATTTGCTTCAGTGAGTTTGCAATATTCATCGTCTCTCGTATATGGTGTGTGGTTGGTTCGTCCCGTTTCCCAACTTCCCGGTTGCGTACTTTGGCTTCATACCTTTTTTTTGCGCTTTTTTTCTCTCCCTTCCCGAAGGGATGGTTTCATCTTTCGTTTCACGATCTCTCTTTCGCTGCGTGAAATGTTTAACTTTTTTTTTTTTGTGATGTGCACAATTTTTCTCCCGTTTTATGGTCTAGTGTGTGTATATGTGCGAAGTAGGCTGTGCGTTTGGGGGAAAATGAGTTTTTCCTTCCGACACATCACCGAACCACACATATTCATACGCACTCATACACGCACCGTGCATGAAGGCGAACGTGTCGTCGTGAGGTGCAAGGAACACCACCCCACCTTACAAACCCGCCCTTTCGCAGGACCAAAAGAAGGGAGAGAATAAATAAATAACATCAAAAAAAGAAAACATCTAAAATTTCCATAAACGATTCCAAAAAGGACGGCGACGGTCTCCTTCGACCGATGTATGGGCGGAAACCGTATACTTACTACGCCAACTGCGATTGTGTGTGTTTGTGTTGTATGTGACGCGGTTAAAGATCATCCATAGGGTGGTTTTTTTTTCATTCTTCTTGAAGTATTCAAATCGCTGGGAAAAAGTGAAAACAGAAATCTGCCAAGAATGTTGCTACAAGTTTGCTTTAGCACGTAACAGAAAAATTTCGCATGTAGGATCTTAAAAAAAAACTTGTATCTTTTCTAAAAGTATACGAGATCCATAAAATGCCGACTGTCTTCGAGCCGATTAAGATCCTCGTTACTATTTTCCGGGTGATGTTTCTTTTTTTGGATTCTTTACTGTTTCAATATATTTGCTTACCTCCTTGGAAAGAGTTCCTATCCATACAGTATTGCACGACTGAGTAGGGGAGTTGGAAGACAAGATTGGAAAAAATCGATAGCAATTTGACGCATTCGCTACAAAATGGGATTTTCATATGAAAGCCCTACCTAGACGGTGGAGAAGGAGAACGAGAGAGAAAAAAACTACACCCCCACGGCCACACAAACACACTTACAATAGTAAAAAAGGATACATTTTGCTCATGTGGTGCGTCGTCCTTTGACTTTGTGTCTCCGGCAGCAAAGTAAGTGCACGGGAGAATGCACAATGTCCCGTCTCGTAATATCTTCACGGATAAACTGATTCGATTTTGGTTGTCTTTTTGCCGTTATTGTTGAGCTTCGATCGAGGGAGAAGGGAAATGAAAATTTTACACCCGTAATACGAGATAAGGCCAACGGAACAGTGGGCTGCCAGACGACAGCGCTCGTCGTTAGGATTGTTTGTTTTGTCGCTGGCGTTTTACGACTGTTGTTCGATTGTTTTTAATCACCGGTGTCCATTACCGGTGTCCAAACAGTGACGGTAAATATGGCAATCGATGCTTCGATGGGGGACCGGTGCCTTTTTCCATGGGGATCAATGATGATGATGGTATTAGAAAACTAAAGCAAAGCATTGTTATCGTTGATCATTAATGGGGGAATGACATGTGTGGGTGATTTCAGTGAAGGATTTGGATAACTTTGCTGCAAAAGTTTATGTTTGGTTGAACATTTATACTGTGTCGCTCAAAATTATACTAAACGGTACATTTATATACAACAAATTTAGCTAATGAATCCATTTTAAATAGATAGTTTAAGTGTAATAAAGATAATTTCTAAATTGAATGGAAGATCGTTTCCTGTGTTATGGATATATTTTAAGTCAGATTCACCATTTGCAACTGTACATTATACTGTTTCGAGAAATAAAATATATTTTAGTTTAAGTTGGTTTTGATTCAATAAGTTAACATAAAAATAAGTATTGAGAAAAGATACAATGCGAGACGACTTTTGACTGTTGACATGTTGGTTTGAAGTTAAGCTATGAAAATTGTGCAATGCACATTAACACAAATAGAATTAATTTTAATTATGGGTGTAAAACGTAATGTTTAAGTTAATGTATTTACATTAAAATTTAAATAAATAAAAATTAAAATATCAATTTAATTGAATAATCATAGGCTAATCTGAGTTTTGTTGTCTAGAAGGAGTTTCTCCTAGTTCCCTTGGCAAGTAAGTTAATTATTTTATGACTGATTTTATACATGGATAATTCTACACTCTAGCTTTCGGAGTATTATTAATAGTTTCTAGTGCTGTTTAGGATATTCTAGTGCATTATTTATATTTTAAATGGCTGTTCATGAGTAGAGCTTTACTATTTAAGCCTGACAGCTGAGTGCAACATCTAGTGCAAAGTTCGATTCAGTTCAAATTGTTGGGATCATCTCACACAAAAAGAAATCATTAGGTATTTCAACAGGATTTAAAAAAATTAGAAGACGTTAAACTGTGATTCTTCTGATTGAAATATTCAGAATATCTTCAGATGTGCTAAGATCAATGAATGTTAATAACAGAGACTCAGACTCATATATGCGATTAAAAGATTTATTCAGATTTATGAATCTCAATCCGACTCATCCAACACCACTATTTGCGGAGTCAAAAATTCTAACCCTAGCTTCCACAAATCCTACAATTCGTGAAAATCCATTTTAGCTTTATGTGTTGCCGATATTATGTAATAGAATTTTCAACCTTTGTAGCCTTTCGCGTGAGCAAATATTGATTCAAGTTCAATCTTGCGTTTCCACGCTGGCAATCGAATGAAAAATTGATGAGTTATAACAATGTGATGCGGCACAGCGAAAAGGGCACACAGACACACCGAGCGAAACAAAACCGTACAAAAAGAACACAATATTATTCCTACCGTATGACTCGCAGTACGCTGGTGGGCCACCAAAAATTGCGGCACCGACTGCGTTATCCAGCATTGGAACAAATTCCAACATTCCGATTCCGACCGAAATGCAATCGAACCGCGTAGACAAAGGTAGGGAAAACATTGTCGGCAAGTAAATTGAAGAGGGAATCACTTCTGATTTGATTTCTACTACCTTTCACCGCGCGGTCGATCGATTCGGTAGTTGATTTTGAATCCTTTTTGCTTCTTCGTTGGGGTTGTTTTTTTTTTGCTTTTTTTTGGTCCGAATGGCAAAGCCAGAGTTTGAATTTCTCTAACCAGCCAACCGATCAACCCCTTTTGGTTGGTTTTTAATCGAAAACTTAACTGGTTTTTGGGAAAATATTTTCGAATTTTCAACGATTTTCCACTCGTGTCGTGCTTTTTTCTTGTTGTTTTCGTATATGAAATGCTCCACTCGAATTGTCACGCCGAAATTTCCGATCTTTTTGTGTTTTTAGTTTCAGCGTCCGTCGTGGTTGGTATTCGAATATTCGGTGTTCGTACGTTCGCGGTTCAATCAAAATTTATCGATCGTGAAATTTCAATCACAACTGTGGGTGGGCGGAATGATTCAGGTGAAACAAGCTACAGGAATAGGGTGGAGGTGTTTTGTTCCAGCGATGAGTGGTGGATGCTTGGGGTCAATATGTGGTGATATGATGTTTTAATCTGATCCTTCTGCGTACCAACGTTTGGTTTATGTTTTTTTTTTGCAGTATCGTTGCTGTTTCATTCATTTTCCACCTTTCTCTCCCTCACTTCAACAGGTCAGGTCATTTTCCGCGGTACCCATTATGATAGCCCGCGTCCGGAAGTAGTTTTTCTCGTTCACCTCCAACGGGAAGCGGTAATGATAGGTCGGGGATAAAAAAAATCCCATATCTGTCTGGCTTTCGTTTATTACCTTTACCCGGTGCCCATCGAGAACAAAAGGGGGCGCGATCGATTCCGACTCAGTTTCAATTTGATTTAATGAATATTTCAGCTCGCTTATGACAAATAAAACCCGAATCAGGTAGGGCGGGGAGCGGCGGAGTTTGGGAAGAGGGTTCAACGGACATCCAGCCAGGTAATTGATAGCACTTGCACTCGATTGGAAAGCACAAAACTGCAGTTCTTGCATTAAAACACAAACAAAAAGGAAATAACAGCAGTAGCACATTGGTGGCTGCTGTGACTGATTGGGTCAATATTTAACGATACGGCGCATGTGGCGCAAAGGGAGTGGAAAATTGGAAACTTTGGGTCCCGTGCGAGAATCCTTAATAGTATGTTTTTCCTCTTTCGCAATTGTATGCACACACACGTGTGCACACAGGCACATCGGAGGAAAACATGCGCGCCTCGGGCCATGTTGACAACTGGTGTATGTGGCAATTGGTAATTACGCTCCCGAGGTCCGAACGCCGAACCGATAAGATGGAACGTGCTGATTAAGCAAGGATAACAGCGACAGGGCGTTGTACACACTTTGGCAATCGGCAATCGTAATTGATGCGTACATATGGCGAGACATTTGCTGTTGTTTTGTATGTTGGCCACAATTCACTTTACCTTGGCTGGTGTGGGACGTGTTGTTGGAGCTTGTGGTATCAGGTTTGTGGCACTTTGATTGGTGACTAACAAACAAACAATCTTGACGCGACGAATTATCAAAATATTATATAAAAAACCTTATTCAGAAGGAAGATAAGCTAGTCTTGTATTTATTAAATTTCAACCCGAATAAATTATATATCTTCATTAAGCCTTGTCCCGCATATATAGGTGTTTTCAATTTGAAATTTATTGAATTACGTCATTAAGCTATTACAAGTTTACAATTAAAGTATTTCTTTTAAACAAAGATCACATATCAAGGATAGAATACGTCTCATCTTCCGGCACAAGAAAATGGTATTGATAGCTTGATATTAGGACATCGTTTACCCTGAGGTCTATGTCCTGGCTGTTCTACAAAAAAAAACTCTAAATGCTCCTGCCAGTTCGGGTGTACGGGATTACTGTCCGGTTGAATCTTGGGATCGATCATGTCTTGTGAGATCGGCGTCGGTACCATCTACGCTAACATGCTGCCCAAGAGTTTAGAGTATCGGTCAACGGCAACGATCGTAACTTCGGAAAACAACTTCACCAACGAAATCGGAAGGCGCATTATTCAGAGGAATCGTACCTACTATGAGCTCCACAAACTCCAGACATCCAGAAGACTCCAGCTACGCACGAAATGCACCTTATATCGCACAGTGATACGTCCGGTAGTGCCCTACGAATACGAGTCTTGGATTATGTTGGCGTAGGAGGCCAATGCTCTCGCCAATCTCGAACGGACGCCTTTGGTGCGAGCAGGGCGTGTGAAGGAGAATGAACACTTGAGCAAGCATGGTTGGTTGGGTACGTTATGATGTTGGCACTTATGCCGATCCAAAAAGGTGCTCGTCAGCAACCCGTCCCTCGAGTCCAATCTGAGGGAGATCGGATGCAGCCGTGGATAGAGAAATGCAGTCCTTGATCGAGTTTGCTGTAAACAGATTGACTACCAGGCCACGTCTCTCAGACGTGCTCGTTAGAGTAGGCCAATAAAAATAAAGAAGAAGATCACGAATTACATGCAATTATGCTGGGAACCGATGACCAGGATGCATGGGCTATTTTGTCAACGAACTCAGAAACGGAAGTAGTTTGTACTTAATCCGTAGAATGCCTTTGATTCAATTTCATTGAAACAAATCTATTTATAGGTTCATCATATAAACCAGATAATTTTTAAACACAAAAATACACAATCTATTATTTTGTTTGCAGCTTCAAACTGCACCTCGTACATCGTCCGAAATTGATCGAGAAGCAAACATCTGAACGGAATGGAAGGGGCAGAAAATTTAAAATTCATTTATCATATCGGGAAATTTGTTTGCTGACATTTTCCACATCACAAGCGTTGCTGCGCTGGCGGATCCGGCTTTTTCTTCCAATCGCTACCATCCATGGGTTTTGTTTTGGACTGAAAGCGTCTTCGGGCGCTCCGTTATGCAAAAGAAAATATTGTGCACTACATAAAGATGTGTTTTTTTCATCCCCTATACCTTACACACGAAAGCCAGCCGAGGTTCGATGCAAGCAGAATCAAAGAAAACGATCTCCAGGAGGTCTAGGAGGGGTGGAAAAACAGACCGTGATGCCAACCCGAGCGCCACCCAGTACGGTCGGTGCCTGGAGCGAAAAATGAATGATGAGAAATATGTCTGATGAAAAACAAACATTTCCCGTTGTCCTCCACCGGGGCCAGGTCTACGAGTGTAGCGACTTCCTTCCTGTGCTTGGATCTCGATGATGATGTACGACGTAAATATCGGGAAAGCAGATTCGCCCAGGATGCTGCCACCTTATCAAACTTCTACCCATAATAGTGTGCGTTCGTTTGGTTCGCTGGTTTTCCTTGGAAGAATGATGTAGTCTGTTTACTGGTAGAGAGAACATTTGGACGGAACAGACAAAACCCGGTCCTTTTTTTGTTGTCGATCGATGGCGCATATTTGTTGCTTCGTAGGTTTGGGGTTATGTGTCCACTTCACCATACACTGCTGCACGAATCCCAGAAGAACACAGCCCACCGGCCCTAATCTGGACGAAAATCCAGTTCCGTACCATTGGTGCGGGTGGAAAAACTTTATAATCTTGTATATTCATTTCGTTTCATTTTTTCGACAGTTATTAATGACTTTCATCCACGCTTGAATGGCGTACCGTCGTCATGGCCGTCGTCGTATGGCGCTACTTCCCATCGGCTGTCGTCTTGAAAACGCAAACAAATCTTCATATTTTCTCCCGTTCCCTTTCCCCAAGCGCTTCCTGTTTTTCGTCGTCGTGTCCTGTTTGCGGGGTTGTGTTTTGGGCGGGCGTAAAAATGGTCAAATGGTTTGCCAAACTCGTTGAAAAATGAATTTTCCTCTTGAAGTATCCGAGACTGCTGTGAGTGTGGTTGAGCGTTTGTATCCTGCGCGATCGTTCCCCTCGTGCTGTGCCCTCCGGGAGATAGTAATGCCTTTTTCTTTGCGCCATGTTGCACACGGAAGGATGATTTACGTTTTCTACGCGAATATTTATGCTTATTTTTTGTGTATGATTTAGGTGTGATTGTTTGGCAGAATGTTTTTTTTTTGTAAGTATGGAAAATTTCCTTTTATTTCGCCTCAAATTTTCCTCCGCATTATATTGTAAGGAAGAAATTTTGAAAAAGGAAAGCGTAGGATAAAGATATTTGTTTTGCTTGTTTGTAAAATTTATTTTAATTGCTTATGCTTTGCATATGAAACTTTATCCAATTCATATAAAATTCAGAAACTATTCAAATAATGAGATAATCAAATTTAGTTTTTACATTGATTCCAACCGTTTTGGAGAGTTTAATATGCCAATTAAACTATTTTCATATATCTTCGATATGTTGCAGTTGCCAAGTTGTTCAATGTTTCGTTAATCCTTGCTTATAGGTAGCATCTCTGCATGTTACCGTGTATATTCCGACAAGCCTAACCCTTCCGAACAATATGCAACAATCGTTTTGCATATCTTAACCTTTTCGTTCTAGTTCGTGCATTTTTCTTCTTGAAGAAAATCCTTCCTGCCTAACCTCAACATCAATGTCTGATCAAAAGTTCAACCCAACTACCCTTAACGCCATCAGTCCCTTTGACCCCAACCTTTCTATCCTGCCAGGTAAATAGCTCGCTCAGGGTTGATCATGGGAATAGGACAAGAAAGGACCTTTACCCGAAGGTAGGAAAAAAAAGAACAATCCTTCCTAGACCGGATCCATCGGTCACATGCACACCGAGGCAGACGTTCGATTTATTGATGTACATTGTAATGCAAAGTAGCTGCCAAAGTGTGGATCGCAATGAAAGCGAGAGACCCGAGAAAAAAGGCAAAGCACAGAATGGCATTATTGCAAAACACTCGATTTGTTACGCCTAAACGATTGCCTGAAGTGAAAAGTCATCGATAAGCATGCAGCAACCCCTTTTGCGGAATAGTTGCAAAATTGGGACCTCTCTTTTACACAGTGTTGGCCGTAGCTGCATGGAATGGGACATCGTTGTGGCATTGCTGCGATCAATTGTCATTATTATTGGGCTGGTGAAAATAAGCATCGGAAATAGGCAAACAAGGCTCTTGCACCGGGGGATTGGGTTGCTCATTGAATGAAGGTGCAAAATATTGACTCTATTTGGCGTAATGCACTCGTAGCTGCAGTTAGGCTGGGACGAGGGGCTGTGTTTGTTTTTTACGGATGAAATTTGCATAATTTCTTGTACCTTTCAAAGGTACCGGGTTCTTCGGTGCGTGGAGTTTTTATCTATTTATGATTCCATCTCGGACGCATCCGAGAGCGCGAGTGTTGTGTGTTTTGTTTATTTACGAGACGCTTTTTATGACGTGAGAACGTGGTGTTTTTTAGGAGATTTTTGTCCCTTTCTCACAGACATATTTGCATGACATCCTTTAAGGATGCTGTTTATTGATCAGTTTAACGGGTGCAGAGTGGTGACTATGGGAAAATTTCATTAGTTCCGATGCGCCACGACGGAGACATCCGAGTGCCCGAGCCCGGAACGTATTGTAATTTGCATACTAATATTATTTTTTTATCCATGGCCCGTTCTTTCTAGCTGTTCATGAAACAGACGTGACGGTGCGGTTGATAGTAACATATGGTAGGATTTGATGAAACCGTTACAACTCGTTGCACCATCGTATGGTACACGTTAAATAAGTTTTGCATTCACCTTCAAAGAACTTAAATGCAATAACAATCGAAATATCATTTTTCTCAATAACCTAGAACGAGTCCAATAACCGTATACAGATTCTCTAAGGACAATATGCTTAATCATGAAAATAGTAAATGTTACCGAAAGCACGTTTCACACCGGCAAGAATAGAAATTATGGATTGATCGATGTTTCCGGCAAGCATCTGATTGGATTGAGCTTCCTTCCTAAGGAAGAATGTTTGATATTCAAATTTGTGGTTTCCGAAGCAATTTGGCCAACTGATAGCGCGTGGTGCGATAAAAGTAATCAAAAGGGAATGTAAGTGAGGACTTCACCTTTAAGGAAAATTTAAAAATGAAGGAGAAGTTTTTTGCGAAATAGGATCATTTATTTAAAATAAAGCCAATAAACTTATAGAAATAGTTACGAGTAAATGTCTCATAATAACATTTTAAAAATTCGTTTCCTAATATGAATGACCTTTGCAGCCTTCACCCGTACTCATCTTTATCTTCCTGAAGTTCCTCTAAACTCGGTCGCTGCAGCCGGAAGCAAGCAATCAGAATGCGGAAAAAAAAGGTGCGATGATCCAGCAGTTCCTCTAATAAATAATCTCATCCTTCATATGCAAATGCCCTCGCTGTGTAAAAAAGCACCTTAATCTTCAACCCTCTCCCCAGCGGTGAAAAGGGGTTGTTGCACCGTGTCCTGCTAGGAAGATGCGTCAAGATTTTTCACCGATCACGGAAGCATAATTTTAGTTCCATCTTTCAGCCCTTTACCTGTTCCCTTCTAATACACACCGAAATCTCGTTCCCATGGATTCCTCGGTCCCTGCCAGCAGTAACGGAATGTTCAATCACGTAAAAAGAGGAAGCGAACAAAAAACATGGTGTTTGGTAACAAGGAATAGCACCGAGAGTCGAGATCTTGCAGCCGTATGGTTTAGATTTGCATAAGCAGTATGCAAATGAGCGAACTGCAGTGGCATCACGGGAAAACGGATGGCAGGGCCAGCTGATGATGAAGGATGTCTTACGCTTTTATCGACGGCATCTCTTTAAGGAGTGGAATGAATTTGCCAAGATGTTTGTCTGGTTCGTTGGATGCAGAAGGATTATGACAATGCGGTTCATTTTTTTTGTGAGTGAGGTTCAATGTAGGACCAAAAGAATGAGAATAAGCAATGTTATGAAATTGCATTGAAAATGTGGTTTTGCGAATAGTGCGAAATAATGGGATCGAAATGTAAAGAAATGGGATTTGGCACTAAAAAGCATTTTTTTTCATCTTCCTCAAATAAGAAGATCAAAATTAAAGATTTACATGACGAATATATTTTATTTTTATAATTATAAATCTTTCAAACGACAATTTGTAACCATATAATTCATGAATAGAGATAATTAAAAAAGGTATCCTAGTCATTCATTATTTGAACTATTTGATCACTAGTGCTAGATGTGGCACTGTCATTTTATCGTCTCTCTGCTTGATCTCTCCATTTTAGGTCCTTGTTGGAGACCTCAATTAGGTCCAGAAGGTGTTTCTTCTCAATACATTGCTTCTGGCCAAGTTATGGTTTGTGGCATCGATTTGTGCGTTATGTCCTGGACACTGGACATATTTTTAGATTATGATTGATTCTCCGGGACGGTTCTGGGGGTTTCGAATTAACCTCAACAAGTAGTTATTTCAAAGCAATAGGGCCTTACGGTCCTTTATGAATAAAAAAATCCCTAGTAATTTCATGCAATCTTGAAGAGCTACCATATAGTAATGTCTCAGAATGTGTGCTGAATATATTTGTTGTGCAGGTGATCTCCAGAACATAGGCTATATTTACTATTGTATTTGAAATATAGGAGTTAATAAAGACTTTAACATCTTTCTTCCATTTGTTTCAAATAACATTAGTTCAAATAAGAGAGATTTATTTATCTTTGTTTTTGCAAAGTAAACTCTTCATTTTGTTAACAATAGCAATTGGTACTCATTTTGGTAGAAATTCTTTAAATGTAATATACATGCTTATATATCATGTACAAAGTCATGTAGCGCATTACTACTCCATGAGTTTCTTTTTAAAAAGTTTCTAATAAATACTTGAAATCCGGTATAAATTTGCTCAATTTTCTTAAACAGTTTGCATTGCATTGCATTGCATCATATCATATTGTTTTGTTAAGGTCTAACATTGGCATTGATCAATACTCGAATGATCATATTATCGATATGGAAATAAAAATTTAATATACGAGCCAAGATACTACTATACCAAAACGTAACATCCGCTTTAACTCCAGCTAATTTAGACCCGTGAACCATTTTAAATTCTATCCCCACCAGGGCACTCGTTACCGCCTTTGCGGTCATTTGTTCTCGCTTAAACTTTCCTTAATCTCACACCTTATTAACCTACTTTCTGCAGCTTCCTCCAAGGATACCATCCCAATATCCGTATACGTATCCGTACGTAGTGGACGTAAAAACGAAAGGATGGCGGTGGAAACTTTTCAGCACCATGGCCCCGCAAGTGCGAAGGGAAGCTAATTTAAATTTTAACATTGACCTTGTTCCTCTCGAAGCATCGTATACAGTAGTCGGTCACATTGCTCGTTTTGCTGTCTACTCCCCGTACCGTCTCCAAACCGTCGGGGTTTTGTTCCTTGCCTACATGTTCAGTTGGGAAAACTTTCTCTTTTAAATACTACGAATTAAAAGCGTGGAGGAGAAACAATTTCACTCTCATTTGCTGTGAATGAGTGCAAGCTATGGTGCGGGCAGCTGCGGGGCGAAAGGAAGAAACGGCTCTGCTGGGTGTCGTCTTCCAAATGGACGTGAAATTTCTCATCACACAACTTCTTGCCGGTGTATTTTCCCTGGCTGGATGATGTTCATTAGGAGGAAACTCCTCCGTTCTGTGCCGATTTCCATACCATAGAACTTAATTAATTCCACCCCGTGTTTCTTGCCGTTAGTGCTTCCACCCTGCTTCCTAAAGGAGGGTTGGTTTTGGTGGCAACATTTTGCCATTTTCTTCCCCTGCTTTGCTTGTGGTGGTTTTCGGTTGGCTTGTATCGGTGCGCATACTATTTTGCGCAGTAGCAATAGATAAGTTTCGTAGGACTTCCGCTTTTCATTCACCAACACTACCGACGAAAATGGTAAGACACACGCAAGGATACACCGTTGCGCGCTATGCAGATAACGTTCCAACCAGCTCACCCTCCTGCTCATCATTAAGAAAGAACTTTATACGTTGGTCGTACTTGCTTGTAGTTGTGCCAAAATGCCCACAGTTAACGTCATACCGCTTGCTGGTATTTGTGGATGTTGACGGCAGAAGGAAACACCTCCCGCCAGGAAGACATTATTAAATCAAGCACACTGGGCTTCATTCAAGGCACTAGCACTAATAAGAAAATGCCCTCCGCCACAGCATCCCACCCACACGCTCGGGTTTTGCTCACCGATGGTTTTTGGGTAAATTTTGTAACGTTAATTTTAAATGGAAATTAAAACAGCTGAGCGCTAATCAGTGGACCAGCGCCCACGTTGCGGATGGGGCACAGAGGCTGAAGGGAAGAACTGACGCCACGGGTGAAGTTTTGTCTGGAGTGAACCTCGCTCGCTCGCTCGGGTAAACGCGGAAGTCGACTCATTTACATACTTTTTTGTTTTGCTTTATAATTTTCACACCAGACACCCTGGCCGCACCTCTGCTCTCGTTTGCAGAAGGGAAATCAGATGAGTTTGTTTTATTTTCCTTCGATGTTGTTTTTTTTTGTACTTTGCTGTAGCTATTATCCGAATTTTTGCAGACACAATATTAAGGTCAGCTGTGTGCGGGAATCGTGAAGCGGAAAGCCGTCCCCTCGGACTCGGCCAGACATTTGGGTGTGGTGCTGCGGTAAAGAGGGAAAACTTTTTTAAGATTGTATAATTAAAAGACCTTGGACGATGGTGTTGCTCGGTGTGAGTTGGGTTTTGGCGGGAATGGTGGGGGTTTTTGAACGGTTTTTGCTCCAGTTTTGTGCTGTTCCGACCTGCCTCAAGGATGCGATTGAGCAGGATCAATTGTTGGGACGATTTGGTTTCATTTTCATCGTGGCTACTTTGTCTGGCGGATGGCGGTTCGTATACTGTATTAGAATGTGTTTATTATGGCCTCACACACATTTTTTATTAATTTGTAAGGATGTATCTGTAGTGTGTTTAATACGCGCTTTTCGTTAATTATTTTAATATGTAATTTGTTATGTTGCTTGTTTGTTTATTTTTTTATCATGGTCTTTATTAACCCCTTTCGAGATTGAAATTACGTTAATACTGCTTAAATTAATTTTTATTTTTATTATTGCATTAAATCAATCGAATGCTTTAATTTTATCAATTAAATACAATGATGCTAATAAACAACAAATTTGATACAAATCTATTGAAACAAAGGATGGTAGTTATAATTGAATCAATTGATTTATTCACTAGAAATAGTTTAAGCATCCTTGATGACATGCAACACTATCCAAAAAACAAAAAAAAATGATTCCAAACTCATCTATCTAATTATTTGTTCATTAGCATAGCGAGTAGCAATGTTTATCGATCAACAAGTATGTGCTCACATGTGGCACAAGCATTTCATTCGTGTTGTACAATTTTTGGACACGCACTCCCGCTTGTGTGGTTACACCGACGCATGTTAACCATTACCATAAACCCTTTATTCGCCTAGAATAGGTCCCTGTTGTCTGTTTGGCCGATCGTTGGCTTTGGGAAGGGAAATTAGAACGAAAATTTGATAATTTCCCGTCCCCGTAAGCTCGGCCTGATCGTTGTTGGCGCGTAATTGTTTGTTTGCGTGTGGTTTCTGCGGTTTGTACTGAACACGGGGCACCCATCACCGGGTGACGTGTCGAGCTTTTCGGAAGCATTTGGTGTACCGATCCACATACACAACATGTTGGTTACAATAACGACGATTCTGGTGTTTGGCCTTTAATCGATTTCAACGGGTGAATAGATGGGAATCACGTGCGGGGCGAGGGATGGAAGGGAACCGAGCGATAGTAATCCTAAATACTGTTTTGAAGTGAGTCGAAATGAAAAAAAAATAACAAAATGCCTATTAATCATTGGCGGTAATTGGAGTTCGTGTGCACAATTTATCAGCTGTGGCTTTCGTCCGGTGCGTCGGAGGTTCTGAGTAGAATTTAATGTGTGCGATAATCAACCTGTTTATTTATTATTAAAAGCCCTGTCCAAAGGATCGATCCAGAGAGGCAGGAAAAACAGAACCGAAGGGCGCATGTATCTCTTGTTGATTGAGGTTTCATGTGGAACCTTCGCGTTGAAACAAGGAATAAAAAACCTTACCCAAATCGTTCACAATGTACGCATTGTGAAGAAATTGGTACTTTGTCCACAAGACTCTTCCACGGTCCACTGGAAGGAAAGTTCAATGTTTTCTCTGTGTACAAACAATATCACAACAGCTTGTGGGCTTCCATTTTCCCTGTACAGTCTTACAAGTATTTGCAGTTAAAAATACGCTCCAGCTCTAGTTAGTTGCTTTTGGGGTACTATTATTTTCAAATCACAGACACAAACACAAACAAGCGGGCTTTTGTTTGCAAGCGACAAGTGCGCGCCAACGGCAAGCAAATTATGCGTCACCATGTCAGCCATATTTTCATCTTCATCATCATCATTTTCCCTGGCAGTTGTCGTCGTTGTCGGGGCCATCGTTAATGGGATTCTGGTGAATAAATTTAAAATTCATTGCAATTCACCGACGCACAAACAAACAGCACCCGAAACCACCCCCCTCCCCACCAACTATCCCAGCAGAATACCGCCCGTTTCATCCCTTGTAGGTTCACATTCGCACTGGCTTCGGAAAAATTGGACGAAAAACTCTTGGAAAAATGAAAAGAAATCCGTTGTCCGGCGCAACAAGATTGTGTCGTACCGGCCTCATCCGTAGCAATGTTGAAACCTGGCTTTATGTGTGTGTGTGTTAACGTGTGGGTTGTATGAAGTATCCCCAGAGGGTGGAACAGATCCACCCCCTGCTACCTCCCCGCGAAACCTGATCGAGTACCACCCGAAGATGAAACTTTATTTTATTTCGTTTCGCGTTTCCGCGCCAGCGATTTGCAGCAACGAATCTGAATGTGGCTGTTTATCCCTGGTACGTAACCCGAAGGCTCGTTTCCCCTGCCCGAGCCTGTGAAATGCCGGCAAGACGCAACGCATCATCCCTCTTCCCGGTAATGCCTTATTGCAGTGAAATTACTTTCCTAAATCATCTTAAAAGCTTTTCTTCCCACAAATGCTGTGCGCTGGAGCGTTTTTTCGGTCAGCTTTGGGTTTTGTAGGTATTTCGCTGCCTACTCCAATTGGCCCTGCTTGTATGTCCCTTGAGCTGTGCGGTCGCCTTACTAACAAGGAACGAATTTTCTCGAATGGTACCAAACGTGAAGCCCAAATTCGATCGTTTCGCAGCGGACGATGCAGGCATTTGAACGAAATAAAAAGAAAACCCAAGCAACCAGCACATAAAACAAAGCATACCTAGCCCTTATTATACACGCTAGTATGTGTGAAAGAGTGTGAGGCTTATCCTAGAATGCGGAGGCTTTACGGCCGTCCGCCATCGCTAGGATATATTTAGAAAAGTAAGTACACATTATTTCGCACAAATAATAAATATCTCTTATGCGGTGGATTTATGCCACGAGACTGCGGATGGGGGTCGCGAACACATCGCATGCAGGCACCGTTTGTCTTCGGCGATATAGGCTGTGCTGGATGAGCAACACAGGAGCGACGGCTGGTCAAGAAAGCTGGAGTGGAACAAACAAGAATTTATGATTAAATTTCATATGCACATAAATTCTGCTTATTTCTTCGAATGTGGCGGAACAACAACGGATCCGGTGAAACAAATAGCATCGGTGGCTTATGAGCGATGTGCCTTCGGAAAAAAAGCTTATAAACGCCGAAGAAAATGTTATGTGTTTTGTTGATGTATTTAAAAGAATTAGTCAGTTTGTCTGCAAATCAGTCGTTAAACTGATACAGGGAATCAATATTTATATTTTATTTATTTATTACATCTATTATATTTATGTTGGAGTATGACTGCTTCCTCATCGGCACCACTTTAGCTCAATTTTATTGATTTAATGCGATACTTTTCCTCGATTTTGTAATCAATATATGTTTTGTTTTTGAAAAAATTTCACAACTTAATCTTCGAGCTGTTTTGGCTTGCCATTTCTTGCTTCAATGACATGAATTTACCTGTATAAGGATGGGCTGTCCTAATGGGAATTTGGACCAGTCATGTTATCATGTCATGTGACCGCTGCCTCTACCATCTCTATCACCGGGTAGGTCCTTCACAGTTGATGACTAACAGGAATATTTTAGCTCTAACTACTGAGAAATTCGTTATCAAAATCTATTATATTATTGTACAATATGTTGCTTTTTTCAAATACAATCTATCAATTAGGTTAAGTTAAAATTGTGGTTTTATACAAATATGTTGCTTCTAAAAAAACAAAGAAAAAAACCCTTTGCACTCGACATTTGGATTAACAAACGAATTTGCTTCAAGACACATAAATGTATTGCTTGGATGTTTCTTTCAAGCTTCTTGGTTTTAAATTCGATATCGTTATGTGTAGCTTGTAAACAAAGTATATGCCCTTTAATACGCGCCATACAATATAATCTCGTACACACAATGCCTGCAGGAAGTTTTTTGAGGTCTTACCATGAGGACCACCATAAGACTCCTTTTTTACACATACACGCACACACCTGCCAACGGGGGACAAAATTATTGTTGGAAAAAGAATGCTTCTACAGAAAGAGAGCAAGAAAACGAAAACCCTCCATCCCTGGTTGTGGAGTTGCTCACGATGTTCCATTCCATATGGGAGCTTGGGAGGCACCATTGTTATTATCCTGCCCGGTGCCTGTCTGAGAGATATCACCACCGAATCGTTCCCTTAACCGTGTGCAAAATTTCGCCACACGCAGATGGGAAGAAAAAGCAATCTTCTTCTGGCCGTGGTTCGGAAGGTGGCGGAAATGGTTGCAATCTAGCGCTGGCAGCCAGCAACAGACTCGCCGACACGCATATCCTTAGCACACAAAGCCTTCGACAGATGCGTTCACGCCTCCAGCAGCGTACGGGCGTCTTTGTCCGAGCCATGCCAGGTACAGCTCGGTTCGGTTCGTTTGGTACGGCTCTCCGATGGTACCGTTCCCCGGAGGCACCGATCCGTGGAAAACTCCCCCGAAACCTGCTTCCCGAACATGGCGTATCTTCCCGATGCGCGGCTATATATACACAAGGTACATAAAATACATGCATAGCAATAATGGATTTATTTTTCATACATTATGAAATTGCTTTTTCGCCATAAAAGAAATCCATAACGAGCGCGAGTGAGAGCTAAAGCATGAGCGTGGAAAATATTGCGCTTTTCCAACCCTGCCTGGCAACTGGGCCGGCGTTCGTCACAAAGCATGGTAAGCACTGAAGAAGGTGGACTTGGTTCGTTTGGGAGCAGTGGCCATATTTTGCCTCGGCGGAAGCACAAACCCGTAACGAAGTACTAAGACGGCACGGGACTATCCCTACGGACAGGGCCACGAAAGTGCCAGGAGTAGACAGGACCCGGGTTACGGGTAAGAAAAAGGGATAAAGATTGGTGGAAAAATCGCGCGTTGATGCTAGTTGGTGAAACTTTTTGTGTTTTATTCGCTTTGAAACCCGCGTTGGGAAAATGTTTCGGTTCGGTAGCTTCCTTTTTTTTTCCTGTTTTTCGCTGGTGAAGCTAAAGGTGAGATTCAGTTTCGTCTTGATTGGTTTTGCTGGGCGGGCGAAATAAAAATGCTGCAGTTGCTCTTTTTTATTGAAAACGTTCCCTTTGGGAGTGCTGGGGGTTTTGAATGAATAGTCGATTATTTCCGAAAATCGATTACGTTGAAGATAAGCTAAGATGCTGCAAATAGTCATGCAAACATATTGAAAACGAGTATTACTTGCAAAAGTACGATAAAAATGAAGAATATTTGAATATGAATTATTAAATCAAACTCGTTGAGCGAAATAACATTAGTACCAAGCTAGATTTTTTTGTTATTGTATGAAGAGTAAGCCCTTTTGGAGTTACTTTGCCAGCATAAAATGTATAGCAATCAAAAACACAATAGGTTATAATGTAATAAAAATCAAAGTGTTTATTTATAAATTAGTGGGGCAATATTGGCGTCGGTTTTCGCATGGCAGGACCGAGAATCGAATCTCTTCAAGACTGTTTCCCCCTATTGGGAAATGACTACCCTAGTACGTGGAAAGCAACAAACACAGTGAGCTAATTTAAATGTCCGACATTTCCCTAGAATAGGTGGTGACGCAAAGAAAGAATAAGAAGAGTGGACATTAACATATTAAGATAATTTTATATTTGTAATTTATGTTTTTTTTATAGAATAATAGGAATCGTAAGAATCATAAATGGTATATTCTTTATACAGTCATAAATGAATGTTTGTATAGTCGTCTGGATAGAACTCGAGAACGACTAGAACAAGCATGATGAAGGCTTCAGATGTTTTGTTCCGTTTTGCCCAACGAAGGTTCAGGGGAAAAGAAATGTTGGAAAATTCCCAATAAAAAAAAGGACGACTAATATCACTCACAGGTCACACTAATATCGACATACGGAAGCGGAAAGCGATGTAAAAAATATCCTTGCATGTATATGATTGCATGTAATAAAGTCAGGAAACCGTTTTATGGGGTTTTCATGATTTCTCATAGTAAGTCACCTTTCATCACTTAGAACTGCCAAATTTTCTGTTTCTGGATGAGATGGGCAGTGCAATCAGTGGGTGCAGCTCTGTGAAGGCCCTTAGCTAATAAAAAAATGGGACCCAACACCTGCACACGCGTCTAACCTACTAGCATCTGATGAAACAATCCCAAGAGGGTTGACATCAACGATTTTTGGGTCTTCTATCTTCAAATTGCAGAATAACTTTGATAAAAATTTCGTGCAAGATCTGAAAAGGAGTCTCTGATGATTTACAAGATTCCTCGGAGCCCCACAACCGACGGGGTCTTTGGCGGCCATCTACTTCGCCAAACGTTGGTTCCGCCCATGAGTAGAGGGCCAAGCATCTTGAAAACCGCAAGAGAAATGAAAGTTCAGAATCAATACTGATCAATATCCAGAATTCCCTCACCTTTTGTTAATGAATCCCATCATATCCACGTTAGCTTCAACGGGCTTGAGATCGAAAAAGTGTTGTCACTACAATCAAGACTTTTTCGGGACGCACAGGCAGTCTATTTCGCCTACCGCTATATATCGTTATGCTCGAGGGATTCCAACTTCTAGATTCAGCGTGATGAAGAGGCTCGAACTTTTATAATACTTGGTGTTTCCTAAAGGTCCGGTGCATCGCTTATAATTTCATAAAAACGGGGAAAATATCGTAAACGGTTTTGTTAGTGTGAATCGAATTTCCCTCTTAGTAGTACAGTATTTTACAAAAAACTTTAAAAAAACATAACATGAAAAACAAATTGTGTAAAAGATGTGTAAAACCACTTTCCAAAAACACATTCCTTGACCGGGTTGATGTTTCACTAAAATAAAAGTAAGTAGTCAAGCAATAGCAGGTTCGGCAGGCAGGTAGCATTGCCAATCGCATTTTGGCGTTGAACATGCATTCCTGCCGCTTTGTCGAGCGAATTAAACAAGAATGTTTGCACTTCTCACCTGCAATGCAGAGGCGAAACCATTTTTCTCTTACAGGTTTACACCTAGCAAACAGGGCACGATTGGAAGGCTTTCTCGCGAGTTTAAGCTCGTGGTGCAGCTTGAATTTAACAAAAAAAACGTACACCAAAGTAAAACCACTATTCGACACACGAAACATCAAAAACAAAAGGCGTTTTATGGGGAGCTGGTAATTGAATTTCATACATCACTTTCTCTTGCAGTCGTTCTCAATACACTGACGCTTTGCCGGGGCAATTTGTTAATTAATTATCCAACCATCCGCAACGGTAGCAAAACATCGAGTGCCCCTTAAAGTTGTTTGCGATGGTATGTGAATGAAAGGAAAAAAAAACTAGTCTCATTTTACTGATGTTCGCCTATAAGTTAATAAATTCGATCATTTCCTACACGTCCGATTCAGCCCACTGACACTGTACGCTCTTCTATATGACCTACCAATCGAATGAAAAAACGGGCAAGAAAGGATTGTGAAAAAGCGACAAAAGCCATCTAAAAAAATGGGCTTCTTAATTGAAATACGTCAAGGGTAATTAAATTACCATACAGCGTTGATAACCGATCGAAACGATCGGAAGCTTTGACAAGGATGAGTGGACTCGAGCAAGCAACCGGGTTGCATTTTTTATTCTTCTGATTAATTCAGACAAATGGATTCGGTAAACTATTTGTTTTATTTTTCAGATATAAAGAAGAGAATTAAGGTTCTTCAGCAAGCGAGAAACAGTTCCATTGAAATGATAACCACAAACGGAAATCGCACGTTGAAACTGTCCCTAGCGAGACTAACGGAAGAAAGGCAGCAAATATAAATGTAAATTGCTGCAAATTGTAGCACTGCAAATTGCATATTAAAGCGAGGTGCAAGGAAGATGTGCCTTTTGTTAGAAAAACCCTGTACGCAATCGCACACTTGTTCGGTTTTTTTAAAGCCCGGGGCGTAAAGTTTGTTTCCTTAATGATGAGAGATACGAAATTGCCCCACATATAATGACAAATGTTTTGAAAGTAAAATGAAAAAAAAGCATAAAGGAAGCAAGATTTTGTTTGAACGAATCGACACTTAAAGAAACGTGATTCTCTTCGTTCGTGTTGGCATACATTTTTTTATTATTTTGCCGTTTTTATTCTTGACGTTTCTAATTTGTTGATTTTTTTTTGTTCCAATAAAACTATTTCCGTGCTCACCTGTTTGCTTTTAATTATGGCAAAATTATAACCTTGTCAGAGCGGTTTCGCTCAAACTATTAGTAGTTGTGTTGAGTTATTGCCTAACAAAGTGAGTTAAATTATGGCCAAACCCGCAACCAGCGGTGCAACAGGCTGAATGCACCCGGACCCGGTGCTCGTGATGGATGCGAGCGATAATGTCATGCCCTTGGGCACCAACCAGCAAAAATAAAACCGTGGCAAGATTTTGGGAACTTTTGAGCATTTCATCAATCCAGCTCGTAGCGTGGCATTTTGCAGGTTTTGAAGATGCATTGATGTTGCACATCTTTGCAGGTTCCGGGTGCCGTCAGAACGACTGGCATGTTTAATTCTTGACAGTGGGCTACCCCCATAGCCGGAAACAACGCAGCCCTGTTCGAGTGATAAATGTTTACTAATGAAGACAAGAAGTATGTCACCTGTCAGCGGAGTGAATAAAGCGAGATATGTGTAGCTGCGTACAGAAGGTTCCATCCATCGCGAAACGCGACCCCATGCGCAAAAATAAACATCCCAATTTTTCGGTTGATGGCGCTGTAAAAATGGGCCTGCATAAAACCGCACCGTGGGCTTTAAATGACCGATGCACCTCCTAGCGTCAGCGTGAGACGAATTAGGTTGCCCCGCCGATCATTTCAAAAACTGGTGGTGTCTTGTTTTAGTGCATTTTTTCGACCGGCTAGTTGTTAAGATGCACAAATTTTACGAGTATTTGTTGTGTTTCGGAGCTTGGGACGTGAATAATTCGACCGCAGGAATTTGTAGCTCGCCGTCGGAAGCCCATCGCTACCGCGGTGATGAATATGCGATGAGGATGGCGCACTTTAATGCACGCCGTAGACCTGGTGGGACTGAGTGCTGGGCACATGCGTTCCCGTTCCTGGATCGTTTCGGTGGTCGCTCGTAAAACACCTGAAATGATTGCTTTCATCCTACATTAAACAAGACACTTTATGGTAAAGCGCAAACAGCATTTTATGCAGCTAAGTCTTGATGTTCGTTGGTATTTTTTTTTTCTGTTTCGATGCTTGCCATTTCAACTAAAGAAAACCTGTGTTTCCCGTCAGAAAGCATGTGCTCAGCAACTGTTTGCAAAAATGTGTACATATGGCTGAAGGTACTTGCAGACAACTTATCGTCGTTCGATTAACTCCCGACGAGGTGGTTCTTGTGCGAAAGCACTTTCAAATGGAGTCAGAATTTTAAGACACCACTATTGAAATTGCTTTACAGAGGTTATTAAACTTTTGGCGATGGCATTCGAGTATACATTCCTCTGAGCTACGTTTGAACCATATGCGACACAGTCTTATGGTGGTTTATGTTTAGTTTTATGATGATGTTGAAAGAATTGCCAAATGTTTTTCATTTACTTTTATACTGCTCCATACTTTAATTTATGTGATTTTTTTTTAAGTGTGGGTTGATTTTATTCTCTTATATTTTATGTCCTTTGTTTTGCAAAGAATAGTTGTGCTAGCTTTCAGATAAAAAAGTAAGTAAGTAATTCTAAATGGTGTTAGCTTTGATTTTTCCCTTTGTTAAATTACAGGGATTGACAACCCCAGTATAAGGATCGTCATACTTTCTCACTGTGTCTATCTTAGGATCAACCCTACCAAAGTGAGAAAACATGCAGATTTTGTTACTGGGGAATGTTTTACACAAGTGTCCACAACTCCACCATAATGTTTGTCCGTTTAACATTTGGAAACAAGCTTTGTCGTTTAAGGTAAAGTGTCCATTTCAATATTACAATCGTAAGCTCGCACAAACGTGAGATTCGAAGCTTTTTGTTTTGATTGTTTTGTCTTTCAAAATAAACATTGTGGTGGAGCTTTTGACAGTAGTGTAGAACATTGTAAACCATGTAAAGGGACGATTCCGAGGCAAAAATTGTTTGAAAGTGGGAAATAATAGTGTCTTTCAAAGCAACTTTCATTGTGGTGGAGTTGTAGACACTTGTGTAGGACATTATAAAACCCTCTATGTGTGTGCCATTGCTACTGATATCTGCGTAAGTTTTACATAAGCAACTCAATATGGCTGAACATTGATGTTTGACGGTACCATTTGATGATATTTACAATAAGAGTTATACTATCCTATGCCAATATTGTTTATCCTATCTCAAGTCACTATAACCTTACTCTACGCTTACTTAGTAGAAAAAAATTGAACAAATAATAGAAAAAGGAGAAGAAGACAATAGATCTGTAATTCGAATAGTTCCTATCTATTTCACTTTTGACTAGTTCGCGTTTAGGTCAAGTGTCATGACAAATTCACATTTAAAATAAAGTGGTTGAATATTTTGACTGATTTTTACGATATGCAGGGATAGAAATTAAAAAATATGTATATTCTACTACCAAATACATAAACATACTGCTTCAACCCAAGAAATATCGTTTTTATTCACGAGTAAGCCAAATCATTTTACAATTTATTTACTTGAAGGTGAAAATAATCAACTAGATCCAAATATCCATGATTAACTTCGACCAAACTCGAAACATTTAGCAACTGCCAGCGCATGACTCCATAACTCCCTCGTAATGATCCGACTTCGCACTACAGTGAAACAGAAAAAAATCAACTACAACTTTTGCGCTTTCAGTTTATATTCCCTACAACATAAAAATCGTAAAAAAGGAAACATTATAAAATATTCCAAATAAACTCAACGCAGCGTAATCAATTCGACATTCCGAAGAAGGTAGAGAGAAAAAAAAACACATTTACCGACTGGTACTTGTTCCGTTTCGAGAAAACTGTATCAACCTGCACTATTTACACCGAAACTTGCTGCTGGAGGAAGTTTTGCCAAAAGTGTTCTGCTATTGGGTGGAGAGAAAAAGTGGGGAAGAAAATGTGTTCAAAAATAATTTCCCAGCACAGCAAAAAAAAATACCTAGCCGTATCTAAACGATGAAAATTCCGGCCTCCGTGTAAAGGCACTATACTGTCGGGATCGGGCTGTCGATAGGCCTCGCCTGTGTGGCTGCGCCGTACAGCACACCGTCCTTTCGCCTCGTTTCAGCTTAAACTTTGGAACTGCAAAACTGCCAAGGGAAAGAACTCGCAACACCGGTACAATATCGCCATCATTATCAACAATAATTCACCACCTCGATTCCCGGTTCCGTTCCATTCCTGCGAACCCTGTGTCCGGAACGTTTTCCAATGGATGGAAAACTTATTCGACCCCGCTAGCATGTGGGTGATGGGGTGCAGGAGACAAACGAAGCAAAAAAGAACTCACTCACCAACATTTCGTTCGCGAGTGTGACCCAAGCCCGGTAGAAAAACGTACGAACGAAATTCCCGGTACCGGAAAGCTGAACGTGGAAGGCTTCAATGTGAGTGGTTGAATTTTCCCCCGTTTGCTTGCGGGCTGCCATGTTTCTTTTTTAAACGCCACCAACCAACTTGCCGACCCGGCGCGTACCAAGGGACTCCACCCAAAATAAATCGGTGGGGTTTGCAGTGGTTCAAGTTTAGCCACCAGTTCGCCGGGCCACAGGGAAGTTCATATTTTTCTCACTGGATTTCAATTTAAATAAAGCTTTTGCGGGAAACTTTGCGCATGGCGTCCGTGAGTCTTGGGCGGAAAATCGTAGCGACTCTGTATTGAAAAGTGGGTTGGAAATGGGAATCGCGGGTTTCACTCCCTTTTGCAACTATGCCTGCTAGTATTGCTGGTGGCAAGACGGAGTGCAGCTCCGGTCATGAATGTCGGCAACAGTGGCACCGGTAATGACATCAGGATAGGACGCTCGCACAGCACAGCAGGATACGACACACTGGCCGTGAGGGATGGGGACGACCCACGAAAGGGGACTTGATACTCAAAAGAGAACCGAACAAAAAAAAAACCATAATAAAAAATTGGAACCATCTTCCATCCAAACGCCTGGCGCTGACAGGAAATATTCTCTCCAGATTCAATCCGATCCAATCCAATTTCTTTGCTACCGGCCGGATTCGGCATGAAGGATGTACCGTTTGTGTTAGTTTTTTTTTCTTTCGTTTTCCCGCTGTTGTTGCTCTCCAGTGTGACAAGCAAAGCCTTTTGCTTCATTTGTCATATCGGGGCCTGTTCGTGCTGCCATGCTGTGCACCTGAAGTTGCGGGCGCTGAAACAGGGACATCCAATCATCTATCTTCACCGAGGCTGGTAGCTCGTGTTTGGGACTATGGCACCTTCCGTGGGGGAACGTGTCCGACTGTGTCAAAAAAAAGTGTGACACGAGTGGAAGCAGTAGTACAAAACGAGGAGAAAAAAACTGCCACGAACTAAAAAGCAAAATTGTACGATGTCATCATAATTTATAAGAAACGAGAATTTGAACGTGATTCGTCGGTTTTAGCTGATTTCAGGTGTTTCTTTTTTCCGGTTCTGGGGATTTTCTTTCCAGCCTTTCCTGAGCGTGGCTTGCTTTAGAGTGACGCATGGTGGCGGGTTTTTTTTTCTCGTGTACGTTGGAGGCGTTCTGTTGCCCCTCCGCATCCGGATGTCCCTGTAGACGGTTGTGGCAGCGGAAGGTGTACGAGCCGGTTCGTTAGTACGCATTTGAAAACCCGGGCACGGAAGTCGGTTTGTGTTTATGGGATTTATCTATATATTTTCTTACCAAGCTCGAGTTCTTGTTCGGATTTCGGAAAGGAAACATCGCTTGGGACGATTGCTGTGTGACGGAGGGGAAGCTAAAGACGAGGACTAAGTTTATCAACTGATTGAATGACTCTTCATCGGACCGTTCGGATGTGATAAATTTGGTGATCGAGTTTTGAGACAGGAAAATGTAATCAAATTCATTTATTTACCGCGTTGCCGGGTAAGGTTGGGATATAATTTAGTTAAAAAATGTGTCCTTTTCGGGGAAAAAGTATGTTTCAGGATTACTATTGAATATTAATATTACTTACTTTTGAAATAATAAGATCGTTGAGGTAAAATATAATGTATGTTTTATTTATTCAGTTTTTGACGTTAGGTGTTTAACGTTTAGCAAATGGATTTTTAAAAATAATTTTTGAATTAATTTTTTTTTCCAATCTGAATCTTCGTTACACATTTTGCAAGTATCGATTTTTATTCCTTGCATTAAATTTTTACTTGTTTATACCGAACGATTTATTTATAAAAGAATTCAAAAAATGTAAAAAAATGAAAAAAAGAATATAGTAAACTGCTCTTTAACAATAAATGTATTTAAAATTGTTGACATCACATGAGTCACATCAATCGATTGGGAACTACCATAAGCAATAAACTAGTTTTCTTTTATTCTCCAACTATATTCCAATCACTCAATCCTCAAGCTCACCACTCGTATGGGTCAGCTTCCGATCGCCATAGCATGCAACATAAAGAAACTAAAGTTTCCCTCCCAATTATCGTTCACGGGCTACCCGATCACCCCGAAAGTACGTGGTCGCGTGGAATGATTGCGTTAAAGACAACATGATCTAATCCATGCGATGACCGAAACGACCCCTTGGCCAGAGGAGCGTGGCTACCACCAAAAACCGCTGGCAGTTAGTTATTTATTTAACCTAGTTAGTTAACATCACCGTCGGTTGCTTTCCCAGCCAGCACCCGGCCAACACGCCCCGGACGGCTGGTACGGACGGTAAGGATTCTATCACCGAAGAAGGATGCCCTAATTTAATTTTCGCTCACTTTTCTCCATTAGCTTACGGGCGTCATGTCCAAGGCGTCGTCGCTCGGTAAACGGTTGGCTGGTGAAGTTTCAATTTTCCATTCCGTGCGCATCGTTTTCCCGGTGCCTTTGCTCGTGGAAAGTTCCTTATGTTTTCCTTGGCGCAGTAGTAGTACGGAGTCCACCCGGAGCGACAGGCATCACTTGACTTTTATGTAAAGCAAACAAATTAAAACAATTTCCAACCATTTTCCACATCCCAACCCGAGTGGTTTTTCATCACCATCTTGGGTATGTTTTTTCCTCTGTTTTTTGCATTTTCTTTCAATTGCTCTCCGCTTTGTTGCAACGTGTCTACCTTCTGGACGCTGGGACTGGGTTTTTATTATTACTGTCCAGTCCAGTTCCTTTTTGTCCCGTCAGTCTCAGACACTTCGAGTCGCGGCACTGACGGGTACAGTTGACTCCAGCAAAAAGGAGTCAAACGCTACGCTAGACTGAAACGAATGTAGGGAAATTCTTTTAAGTACTTTGTACCATCGAACCTGGAGCCTTTGCCCGTGAAAGCAAAAAGAGCTTCCGGCAGTCGGTTGACGAGTCGGCACCGCAGTCAAAACTCCAAGCACCGGGGTACGACTTTTTAACAGCTGCTTGGAAGCTGCTGACCTCGCCCTGCCGACGATGATAATGATGATGCGCTCTAGCAAAAAGCAATTAATTTCTTGACCTAGGACGTTCGGTACTACGGCCACTATCGCTTTCACTTGGGTGTTCCAAAACGGGAGGACGAGTTTCGTTCGTATGACTCATTTTCCACTTTCACTTTTGATTTTACGTCCCTGGACTTGTTGTTTCTGTCGTTGGTGTTTTCGCTCTCTCACACTCTTTTCCATGAAATATTCATTTGTACTTGACGTCATTTTCTCTGGCCGCAGTTTTCTCGCCGGTGTCGGGTCTATTCGCCGGGACGGGACGAACTTCTCGCGTCATCAGAGCTTAAACTTAAACAATTCCCATTTTCTTTCAATGGTCAGGCTGTTTCAAGGACACGAGCAGGATGGAAATCCCATTAAACGATGAGGACGGATGGGTTTAATGAAAGTTGGCGACGCAGAACCGCTGTGGCTGGACTTTAATGCGAGAGGATGCTTTATTGATTATTGATTTTCCTTGGAGGTGAAGTAAGGTTTATTTTAAATCAAGCTGAAGAATTTAACGACATCTTGGAAGTGGATTGAATTTGTTCCGATCAGTCCATGAGTAATGGAAAAATAACTGTTTTACATTAATATAGATTAATTAATATAGATTTATTCGTTTTATAGTTATGATGGGAGAAAAGAACAGGTGTTACGAATAATTCTTTATTTTTTAATTCATGAGAACTACTTGTGTACATTCAACATTTTAAATTCCTGTTCATAAGAGTAGAGCATATGACATTTTTATTATTTTTCATTCAAATTATTTTATTTTGTTGTTGTGTCATTCCTATTCCATATTTTACTCCACTAATTGCATGTTTATATGCACTTAATCTGAACAAGTGAGTATTAAAATATGTTACTATAACAGGCATTACACAATTGCATAAACTTAAAACCATGTGTTAGCAAAAGAGCATTCTGCAATACTAAACCATGCTTCGCTTTATGCCTTTTCAATCGATAGTCGTAACATGGCGAAGAATGGAAAACCCCTCCCAGGATAATAATCTTTCTTCGGAACGTTTCTTCAATTTCCATTGCAGCTCCTTACACAATGTACTCGTAAGTTTCCAATCGCTACGGTTACAACCCAAGATCCAGGAAAATCCGTAGAATCCATTCGTTATCCCGAAAATGGCAATTTTCCCAATCCAACGCTCCCATCCTCCCTGCACGACCATTCAACCATTGAACCTGAACGCAATTTTGTCCACCATCCGCCGGTGCGGCGGAAGGGCTTCTGCGGAAACCTTCGTAAGGAACCGCCTCGAGACGCTAACGCCAATGGAAATCCGTACGCTCGTTAGTTCCTTTCCGTTGCCTTCCTTTCGGCTCCACCACGGAATCGCTTAGAGTTTTCCCTAAGATTTTCCGATAACGATCACACACCACTCTGGTAGTGGCAGTGATACTAACACCATCGTACCGCACTTTCGCTCCGAGACACTCACACTTAGTTGAAAAACAGTGTTCTTCTCATTCTGTCTCTGTCGCACGCACTGCACTACCTGCAAAACGGCATGGTGTTGGTGTTGACCCACACAAGCGCAAAGTATTCATTTGAACGCGTGCAAGAAAACTGGCTAAGGAAAATCGTTTTTTTATTGCCCTTTTTTCTACCAACACCAAGCACATGCAACTGATGGTATCACTAACACATATGTACCATTTCCCCTCCGGAGACGGTGTCGCACACATTTCTTAGCTCCGTGTGCATGTGTGTGCGGAAGAACGGTGAGAAAAAAGGGAAAAAGCAAACCGGATGCGTGCTGGTGTGTTGGTGCTGGGTGGAAAACGATACCGCGTGTGTCGGTGTTGGTAACGGACGTAACGGCGAGGGTGCGAAAGGCTGCTCGGGCGGAAAATCGGTTTGCATTGGCTTTCGTGCACGAAATGGCCGAAGCATGGAATGGAAGCGTCTTTTTCGCACAATTCACCCCTCCTACCCTCTCGTTTCCTTGCTGGCCTTTTTGGTAGGAGCTTCGCCACATAGACACACTAATGAACTACGTTCACGATAGAGAAACATGGCCACTTGTCTTCACGATTTCCACAAACAGACAGCAACGTAATTAACGGGTGATTCGGTAAATAATTTTCACTTTCTACGGTCACCTAGACGACCGCGTCCGGAAGAAGCATCCTGACCTCGACCCCGAGCACGCACCGCTTCGTCCACCGCCCGGGACATCCTTCCTTCCCGGTCTCGGCAGCATCGCTTAATGACTTTTTGCTGTTGTGTTGGGTTTAATTTTGTTCCAGTTTTTCGCTGCAGGACGCGCGCGATACGATGCCTTCATTCAGACGAAATGATGTTTTATGTTAATTAGCGTCTGGCAAATGGGGCGGTGGGTGGTGGTAATTAAAGCCGTAAACTTGACCTACTTCAATACGCAATCGACGATTTTGGTTTTTGTGTGGAAAAGACGAACAATTACTACATCCAGAGTATGATGCAGAGAAGGAATGCCAATGAAAGGAAATTAATTTTAAATTAAAGCGGATGATTTCATTGCTTCGTTAGTCAGTGTTTTTAACAAATTTGAACTGCCTATATTACATGGAACAGACTAGACAATGTTAACGTTTCTTAAATTAAAAATACAAGAGTTTGTTTCCTTTCCATATTAATTGGTTCTACTTTAGAATCTTTCGAAGCAGTATCTATTTTGGACTTTATTTTCATTCTATTTGTTTGCTCGTTAAATTTTCTATATAGCAATGAAACAGTGATTTCCTTATTATATTGCATATTTATATTCCTTTATATTGCACATTATATTATTGCATATAACTAAAACGTGCGCAGGTTTTGTTGCTTTTTAAACACACATTTTTCGCTTTTCGTAACGACGGCCCAGCCGTGTATCTTGAAACTCACTTTTAAATATGTTTTTTTTAATCGTTTTGGTCGGCATGTTAAAAATTTGAAATAAGGTTCTTGTTTCGAGTTTTTAACTTGATGGTCATAATGCAACACATTGTAAAACAAAACAAACTTAAATGTAAAACAAAATAACTTGCCATAAACGAAAACCGTTGAAGGGATCTTTTATCTGATACCGGCGGCAATTTCATATGTGGATAGTGTGTGTTTTTTAAATGTTTTCGTTCGTTAATTCCTCTTCCTAGGAGTTTGTTATTTAATTGAAGAGATGAAGCATTAACACACGATCTAAGCTACCGAATAATAATCTCTTTGTTGTTTAATATTACCAAGAGATGAATAGTTAACATGAAGTACAACATTTTTTCAAAAGAATTACATTAGAAAAAAAAAAATTTTTAATAATTTAAGGTTATTTATATGCAGCTCATTGCAAAAATTTGATGCTTTCTGCATGTTTTTGTTGTAAGAATTAGATTGCTTCTCTTAGGTTGATAAGTATATATAGTATAAGGATATAGAGCTTTTAATTGCTCACGTTTTTCATTATTTATTTTTAGGAATTACCTTATCAAAATAATTGATAAGGAAATTTGATGCCAAAATTTCTTCTAGCTCGTTAATATTTCGACTATCATGTGTTAACATTTTGTATACATGAAATTAAACACTTGACTTTGATGTAACCTATTTCACTGAATATTTTATATATATAACTAGCTACTAGTTATAGGGAGCTTTAAACGCAAACCATTTGCGTTGCCAACACAATTAAATCGACCGAAATAACACTCTGTTTTAATAACTTCTCACTTTGGCATCATCACTGTCACCACACAACACATCACGAACTGCCTGATGGAGCACTTATTAGCAGCGGTCACACGAAATCTTCCTTGATCTTCTTGTGGCTTGATCTCAAACCACCATTCAACCAGCAAAGCCTTGCGCTGACTGACTTGTGCTACCGTTCGCGCGCTGGATTCTGAGGATCTGTGGATAGTGCGGGCCAACCCACCAGCCAGCCAGTCCGCACCGAGTGGAAGGGTTAATTTCACTGCGGGCTACAGAACCGTCCCCGTCCCCATTGAACTCCTGCTTCCTGCTTCCCATTCAAACGAGCAAGAAGCTGGCAGGCAGACTGTTAAAATAACAATGAATACAAAAAAAAATCCCGACCCCGTGTAGAGCCGCCGGGATTGACATGATGGAAGGTGCGGCCAGAGAAAGGAGATTATGCTGCTCCATGCAACGACCGAACGCGAAGCAAGAGCATAGAAAATCGGTGGCAAACGTAAAAACGGAAGATTGAATGTAAATTAGGATTCTCACGCGTACTTTCGTTGAGCGCTTCCGCATTTATGGTACGATCGCGATCGCGCAGGCAGGGAACGATTTTTGCATAAATAATTATTTATTTACATCCGCTTACCATAGAACACCGGAAGCGAAAGGACACTGTGTGTGTCATGACGGAAGGGGTATAATAAAAGGTAAAGGTAAGTGCTTATGAAACACCGAGATTGTTCGTATTGTTTGCCGGTTCGGTTCGTGTGAGAGAAACCGAGACACAGCACTAACCCTTTCACAGTGTCGAACCCCTTCTCCCTTTTGCCAGCGACGGATCCACCGATCGCTCTGGTAACAGGAAGCATGCCCGGGCAGGACGTTTCGTGTGATATCAGAATTTATGCAAATGCGCAACGACCGTACGGTACCTATTGTGGCGCATTGTGCCAGGCCGTGGTAAATGTTTCGTTTGTTTCCCCGCAGAACATAATTTCATTTACAGCGTGTGAAAGATTCCAATCCCGATGATAAATCGCGGAACGAAGCGACGCATTATGACAGCAAAAACTTTGGTCGGGTAGGAACGGAAAAAGGAGAGAAAAGTATTTTGGTGCGATCCTTTTGCTGCATGGCTACTGGATTTGGGATTCTGCTGGTTTTCTTTCTCCAATTCTTTCTCTCTCTTATATTCAATACGTTTTATGTGATTTATGCAAATGACGTTCCATCAACGTCGATTCCGTGTCGAAATGAGGCAAAAACGAAGGCTTGCAGTGAACATGTGAGGTACAACTGCAGCTCGCTAGATGCAACTGCATTCGCTGCACGATGATGATCAACTGATCATTTCTTTCACTCGCTTTAACACGAACCATATGCGAGAAATAATGTACAATGTCCGATATGTGAGAATAATGTTTTGTAAAATTTTATTTAAGTGCTTATTAAAAATCGAAAAGTAAAACAATTGAATAGTTTATTATTCTTCATCTCGATGGATTCAGGTGTGAAAATATGTATTATTTTCACATGAAACAAGTACTTTAAAGATTAAATTACGTTTTATGTCATTTTAAAAGACGTTAACCAATGGGACGGGTTTATTTAGGCGCATTTGAATAAAAATGACCTATAAAACGATCACAAAACATCTCGTTCAATAGCTGATTCACACGTTCTTGTGTACCAGGTGGTATCGATTCTTACACAAGGCCCCAGTAGCCGGTGGCAAAGAACAACAACAACCCAACCCTTCCTACGAAAGTACCATTGCCAAGACCATTAAGGGCTAAAAAGACAAGAAATTGAACGATAAATTGAATTCGGAACGGCCTCTCCTTCGAGCTTACAGGAACCAAGCGCCGAAAAACGATCAACGCAGCGATCGTGTACTGGTCCGAAGCTAATAATTACAATTACATTAATGCCGGGCTGTCGAGAAGTGCACGGGTATAATTTTTATCAAATTATCCAGATGAGCACACGCATGCCTTCGAGTGGGTTTCGTGAAGTGAGCTTCCTTCTAAGGATATACGCAGGCAAACACTGCTTAGGAAGGTTGTAGAGATGGTTGAGCCGCACGATAGTTGCATCTTTCAATGAGCATAATCTTTCATCGTCGTGCGCTAAACGTTACAGCGCAATGTAGCTCAGCAATGACTCGCGGGAATTTGCGGGCACAGTTTACGTGGATGATATATTGTTCTTTGCATTTGGGCGCAAATGGAGTTTGGCACTGTTATGGCATGGGAGCGAGCGACGGCCCCGCGGCTATGTACAGGTGAAGTTTATCCGTTTTTTTGTTCCTTTCGTTTGAAGCATTTTGCTCTCGAGCTTCGACACTAATCGAAACAGAATCTTGCCCTGCGGGCTTTGTTTGGAGGAAGGTACAATTCCGTCGCACGGTGATACTTGGTTTCGTTTTGTAATTCTAATTGGAGCAGCTGAACCGACAGCACGGTGAATGATGCAATATTTTATTCGAAAATTGGGCAATTTTGATACAACTTATTAGTTAGCTTAGTCGAATCTCTTACTTAAGAGCGGGTTTCACATTAGTTAAATATGCTTCCATTTTATAACTACAGCAAAAGTTAAAAGCCGCATAATTTATCCTGTGGTTATTAATAAAAAAATCAATACCGCTAGATACACTTACTCGTTGTTGTTTGAAATTTTTCGGAAAGTATCAATTACCAATTAGATTTACGATACAAATCTCTAAATGCATACTGTCTCCCTTCTTACAATCGCATGCAGAAGAATATCGTAATGAAAATGGGAGTGAAATGGATAATTGCTAAATAAATAACTTTATCCCACAATAAACAATGTACACTGCACTGCAAACATTGCACATTCACCACATGACATCAACACTGCCGAAGATTCAGCAACAGCAAAAGAAAAAAAAACCTTACCCATCAATAAACACCCATAGTGATCTGGAGTTCGTCCGTGGGGGCAGGGATTTTGCAAAATTTGCATTACAAAGCAAACAAACAGCAGCAACAACTTCCCAGAAAAAGGGCTTTACAATGTGCAATCGGTACAGGGTGCATTAAATGCACCCGACCACAAACACACTCACATACGCACTTGGCATATTGAAAGTGGAACATCATTAATTATGAAGGGTGGTAATTTTTGCACGTCCAAAAACCAGCAGGTTGCACCGTTACAATGGGGTGAATTTCTTGCCTCTTCCGTTTCCGGGATCTCTGGACACACCCGGATGCGTTCTGGTTTGGACCCCCAATGCTGCCTTTCCTAGTTAGGGCTGGGATTTCTGGGAGCTGTCACAACGCTTTTTTGGGAAGAAAAATGGCTGGTTGCGAACGTGTAATTAACGTTATGATTGTACTTGCGACAATCTAATAATTGGTAGTTTGTAAACCAACACGAAGTTAGGTGCGTAGAATGTTCTGGGAAAATGTGGTTGGAACTAGCTATTGCGATTATTTAAAAAAATC
>KB663633.1:4808262-4822696 GCA_000349025.1 Anopheles minimus | reverse complement strand
ACCACCGACCAAATCTTCACTCTACGGCAGATCCTCCAGAAGTGCCGGGAGCATCAGATCCCCACGCACCACCTGTTCATCGACTACAATGCGGCCTACGATATCATAGATCGGACCGAGCTATGGAAAATCATGCAGCAGTACGGATTCCCTGCGAAGCTGATACGGTTGTTGAGGGCCACCATGGACGGTGTGCAGTGCAAGGTGAGAGTATCAAACATGCTGTCGGAATCGTTTGAATCTCACCGGGGGCTGAGGCAAGGGGACGGGCTCTCCTGTTTGCTGTTCAACATTGCTCTGGAAGGTGTCATGCGAAGCGCGGGCTTCGATATCCGGGGCACGATTTTTAACCGATCTCTCCAATACCTTGGCTTCGCGGATGACATCGACATCATCGGACGGACATCTGCGGCGGTGTGCGAAGCGTACACCCGACTGTAACGCGAGGCCGATAGGATTGGATTGAGGATCAATGCGACGAAGACAAAGTACCTGCTTGCCGGAGGCTCGGACGATGATAGAGCTCGACTGGGAAGCAGTCCCAGTAGTCCTCTACGGACACGAGTCCTGGACTATGTTGGCGGAGGACGCCAATGCACTCGCCATTTCCGAACAGCGAGTGCTAAGGACTGTTTTTGGTGGTCTGTGCGAGCAGGGCGTGTGGAGGAGGAGAATGAACCACGAGCTAGCTGAGCTGTTTGGCGATGCGGATATCCTGACGGTGGCCATAGCCGGAAGGATACGTTGGTTGGGGCACGTGATGAGGATGCCGGACTCATGCCCAACCAAAAAGGTGCTCGTCAGCGACCCGTTCGGCACGAGACGTAGAGGAGCACAGCGAGCTCGATGGCTGGATCAAGTGGAGTCCAATCTGAGGGAGATCGGATGCGGCCATGGATGGAGGATTGCAGCCCTGGATCGAGTTTCCTGGAAACGAATTGGTGACCAGGCCATGTCTGTTAGACGTGCCCGATAGGGCAGGCCAACAAATAAGAAGAAGAAGAAGACCCAATTTTAGACCGACCTTCAACGGTTTTGGTTCTTCTATACATACTGGACGGATTTAAAGTGACGTATAGAAGTACTCTTCTTCTTTCTTAGCTTGACGATCTATTCAGTCAGATAATGATCACTAGACTTATTCATACCATGTAGTTGGATGGTCAGATTCAGATAGGAGATCCAGTGTTCTGCCGTATGAAAACATGGACCGCTATTTTTTCGGCAACTGGACCTTCCAGTGTAGATGTATGGTAAGGATAAATGTTAAATATCAAATATTAATATGTATATAATTAAAATAAGTAGAATTTGTATTCCATAGCTGATGTTTTATGTATGTTTTTATTTATCAGATCAGAATTATTAGTTTTTACATCATATATGTGTGTGTAGTTATTCCGTTTTCTTTAAAAATAATAACTCAATTTTTTTGTAAAATTTTAAGCGAACTGGTTCAACAAAAATATCCGTTCCAAAATACAGCTCTACAAATGCACATATTATTCGCATCGGTACAACCTGTTGCTACACAATGCGCTACCGAACGCATAAGAGTAATATCGATTCTCTGTGCCCTCATTTCGCAACAACCCCTTTTAAAGAGTGAAACATTCGGATCACTTAACTGGGGCACTTACACAAAGAATGTATCAATTTGTCAAATACTGACATGTTCACGTGCGATTATTTCGCATCAGTGCATCGCGAGAGGGTGCTTTTTTCTAATAGATTTGTTTTGATTGCACAAGTAAAAAGGCCCGAAAAGACAAACCGCAGACTATTTCTAATTCACTGCGGTACATTTAGACCTATGTTTGCTATACCTGAAAACATAATTTTATTTGCATGATAATGTTCAATTCGGAGAGTGGACGATAAGAGTAGATTCTCTTATGTACAGTAAGCATCGCAGTTAGCATACAGTTTGCCTGTGTATGAAGTGAGCACGATGCTGGTCTGGGTCGTGGCACCCAATCCACCGCCGATGAGTGTCACTTCGAATGGATGCAGTATTAAATTGTTGTAACAAATGACGTAAGTGAGAGCTGTCTGTAAGATCAAGAGAAATAAAAAATAGGAAAACAGTAAGTAAATGATCACCCCTTTCTACTTCTCGATCAACCGATCGTTCTTACCGCTGGCACAAACGTCAATGTGCGCGTTGTTATCGGTGTGAGCGTTTTGACGCCGACTTGGTTGGAGTAGCAGATGGTGCCGGTGAACGCCCCGAACGTGACAACGTTCGGGTAGTTAAGTACGTCCGGAGGTTGGGCTAGTATTTGAAAAATCCCACACGCAAAGAGCAGCCCGAAAAGCAGAAGCGGGCGCGACGATGCTCCGGGAAGCATTTTGGCAAACCGTAAACGGTAAGACATTTTCTTCCACGCTCGCGATCGTACTGACGTGTGGTGAAACTGTGGGAATCAGTTTTATATCGCTGGCAGTGTGCGCCGATCGATTGGTGAAATTGCAGAAGTAGGTTAATGTAGTTCGGTGCAAACTTTATTTATTTTTAGGCGTAATTTATGTCACTAGCATAGTAATGTAGCACAGGGCGTCATTTGTAAATTAAAAAATAATATAGAAGATTAAAGAAATCGAACGAAGCTGAAACTATTGCAGCAACAAGTGTCAAACTATATTTTACACTTTTAAACATTAATACTCATACAATAACAATTCGAAATAACGAATTCACTAAAACGCCGATCAAAACGTACTACTTTCTCTCGACTTGCACTGCATAGTTGCTTTAGAAAGCTCCAAAAGTAGAATGGTAACGCAGCGTCCTCGCCGTCATATTCGGCTCGTTCCACTCACTTACTCACGCGGAATTGGGTCAATGCAAGCGATTACAGGCACGTGGCCAGTACCTTGCACTTGAACGATCCGGAATTTTGGACAGCAATTTCAGGTTTATTTTTCTTCACCGTTGTTCAAGTAAATTATGGAATCCAGCCAAAATCAACCGTCGAACCGGTTCGTTCTTGTACGCGAGCAATGAATGAGCTGATAAGGTAAGGATTTTGTTTTGCATCGGAAACAGGGTCAGGAACCGTTATTAAAACCGAAACGGAAGAAATGCACTCTTCGGGTCAGAAATGCTTTTTCATTATTATGCTCCACAGTAAATTTTAACCGCAGCGCTGAAGCTTCCGCCTTGTGGGGCGCTCAGGAAAATTTGCGTCAGGGTCGGATATTTAGTGCCTATGCCTCCGCTTACGATCTGCGCCGTGACGGTAGCGGCTGCAAACGCTGACACCTCTATGTATCGCACGTTCCCCTGGTCGGTCTATAATAAAATATGTTTGAACGAAGAAATGAGGTTTGTAGTCAAAGCTAAATAAATATTAATCAAACTATTTAACATACGCTTGGAGTGAAGGACACCACACGTAAATCTGGCGATAGGCTTTGCTTGTTTGACGAAACGGATGATGCATAACAAATGGTTAAACCAGTTGTGTATGAGCCAAAAGTGTACTGACTCGCAAACGTACGAGATCTTGCGGCGATGGGTTGAAAAGTAGTACATCCAACAAGAATGACCAATAACACTAACATTGTGCTCTTCATTATTTTTAAAGGATTTTAATGGCGCAAACAACCGCTTTAGAGTGGTATCAAGAGCGAGATTTTGTGCAGACTGTCTCAATATCCTTTCACACGCAACTATCGAACTCCTTCCTATTATCCACAGTATGCGTTTACTTCCGCATTAAGTCGTCCGCCGTAGTCCGATGTAAGTGCGACACTGATCGGTTGCAAAGACACCATGTCCACACCGCCTTGCACAATTCGGGCCGATAACTTGCCTTGCGTTCTGGAAGCAACCGCTATATATCGCACGTGCATCTGAAACGAATGCAAACAGAACGGACGTTTTTGAACACCTAACCCGATCACCGCGCAACAACTCACTTTGGATGTGAAGGTGACGATCCTTGTGATAGGTAGCAAGCTGAACACGTTTGCTTTAACCGAGGTAGAATAGCACTGCGTGTAGTTGGCATGTTTTACACCAAACGTTACGGCGGAAGCGAACCCATTTGGAGCGCCGAAAACCAACAGCACTTGGTAAACTGTGAGCGAAAGAAGAAATGCAACGGATAATTTACCCGATCGTTGCATGGTTGCAGGGCAAGTGAATGCGAAATCAGGATTCCGAAAGGGTTTTTATATCACTATATACCGTGCTGTTGTAGCACTTTGTTTTTAACCGTTTCTCTTGTAATGAAATAATAATACAACCCACGAATGATTGAGTGTTATTGATTTATTATGCAAATTATTGCTCCCGTAGTACGTCTTTCAATTACCGTTTTGGAGGTTTACGCTGCGCCACAGTAAATGCGAACGGCCACGTTCAGGTAACCGCCATGTACCGAAGTAACGACGATATTTGTAGGTATAGGATTGACCGTTCCGACCCCACCGTTCACGACTTGTGCGTAGAACTTGCGCAGGCTGGGAGATGTGATCCGAATATACCGAACCCCTCCTTGAGCCGTCTGGGAAGATAAAACGTTGAGGACGATTAGTGTTCTAATGTTAAACCTGGTTATCTTAAGAACTGCTTACCGTCGGTGTGAATGTAAAGGTGCGGGTGATGGGCGTTAGGCGAATCGCTTGTGTGTTGATATTATTCGAATAACAAATCGTTTGAGCGGTCATGAAAGCACCGTACGTAAATTCTGTAGACGGGAAAAAGGTTCCTGTTTGGGCGCGCGCACAAGGAAGCAAAACCGCAACGACCAAAAGTGTGCCAACAGCGGTGGCCCATGTACGTACCGTACTTTTCATGGTGCGGCTAATGCAGTCGTCGAATGGCACTAACCCGAAACCGTATTTTCCGGTGCATTTTATAAGCGTGGCCGTGCGAACTCGTTGACCCCAAAAATTACACCCAGCAGATATCATACCTAATGATGATGCCGAAACGAATGGGACGAGGAAACTGACCGGTTTTTAACTTTTCGGGAGCTTTCATTCACGGCACGGATGTGTAGCCGATCCCCCAAAGGGCAGTAAAATTACATGAATGATGATCGAGATATCTCGGTGAACGGGGTATGCCATTATTGGCTGATACAATTATTATCATGCGTTCCACCATTTGGCCGTTCGTCGCTTATGATGCGATAAAAGTTTTTTGTTCGGTTCTCGGGACGCGAATGACTTACCGCAGCGAGAAATTGAATCCGACTGTTGGACGTTCAGTGGGAAATTAGTGTGCTCGTAAAATAAAGTAATTTAGCAGTTCTGTAGGACTTCAATGCAGATTGATGTGAAAAATTAGAGTATATAACGTAGGTCCAATAATTACTAACCGGTGTGGCGGAAAAGATTGCTTATTTGATGTTTGTAATTGGTTAATTGGTGTCAAATTAATTTCATTTAGAAAATATGCAATTGTGAATCACATGAATGTAGCACAGTTGATTTAAAATATTATGAATACTTCATATTAATAATATTAATGCTTATTTAGATTCACGTATACAGAGCTATACGAACACCTGAGTTTTAGAAAAAAATGATGTGCTAGAAGACTAAGCTGAAATTGATGTTCCATGAGGTTTAAATCAATAATAATTACTCATTATGAAATACTTAGAAATTATTATTTAACATACTCATAATTTTTTTTCTCATAAAAGTAAAACCACATTAACAATTAAATTCAATATCTTATTTTATCGGTTTTCGCCACCATGCAGATTTAACGCAAGTATTCATTTTTTTGTATCGTAAGTATTCATTCCATTTTTTTGTGACTTAAGACAGTTTAAATAACCTTTCAAAATATTAATTTGCGTTGAAGAAGCGACATCCACGAATAAAGTATAAAAAATGATAAGCATAACAAACTGTTGGCAAATAACCGGCAGGCCTTGCAGGGTACAGAAAATAGAGAACCTAATGTAAAAATATGACCCTTTATTTTATACAACAAACTGGATCCTACAACTCAAATTGGCTTGGCACGTGCCGTAAAACAACAGCTACAGAAGCACTCCCAAACTGTATCAAAAGTATGCAAATATTATTCATTCTTCTGCAGCTTTTTCAAAATGTGTTTATTATTATTCTTTACAACTTACTAGAACATCAATTTCAGCGATCTCGTTTAGAACTTCTTTTAATTTAAACTTCACTGCTTAAAAAATTTTGAAAGGAAGGTAGTAATCATTGTAATAAACTATAAAATCATGAAGAAACTTAGCTTAATGTTTAACAAGGCTGTTCTGTCTCTGTAAAAATTTCTTGAAAATCGAATTCCAAAGCGAACGTTTACCGACATTACATTTTCTTTATAATACACAACAAAACTACACACAAAGAGAAACCCAAACAGAATGAGATGCGTTTTTCTAATGTCTTCAGTATTAATCTTCCATTCGAAAGAGCACATTATGTTGCCCAAATTGAGGTTTGAGCTCAGATTAGTATCCATCGCTTTTTTTAAGGGGGGCTTTGTTGTGAAAAGTTTCGGATTTGTTTTCCTGTTTCCTTAACTCATCCTTTCGCCTGTAGCGCATCCGGCAAACAGTAAGCTATCAACAGGACTCATGACTAAGGGCCACTGATTTAAGATCGTCTTTGCACACGAATGAATCTTTTTATTAATCCTTGGTCTGAGTCGTTAGATGGCTTTCCATGCCTTTTAACATTTTCTTTCGACTTTGGCTTTATTTCAACTCTCGACTACACGCCTAATTGTGTCTTAGATGGGAAATGATAAAATAAAGGACGAATGCGATGAACACCGAAAATCCCTCTGCGTTGTATTTATTGTTATAGAAACGAATGGCGTCTTTTGACGTTTTATTATTTTTTTCTCTTTCTTGATTTTGCTTTTCGATTCGACTGTTGGCTTGTTTTGACCTGAGCAAAACCCACCCACAACCTGGCCACAAAACGTCGATGGTATCAAACTCCGTAGGATAATACGAAATGACCCCTCAAGACGTGTGCCACTTGAGCGGGAATCAAATGAAACGCGGGACCCGCTGGAACGCATTCGAAAGAATTCCAATTTAGCGAAGCATTTCGAAATTTAATTTAAATGCGTATCTTTTTAATATTCGTGTCCACCGACGCAAATTCCCTGAGCTGATGTTGAGCGGATCGAACCACCTAGCTGGATGGTGTTTGCCTCTTAGGAAATTGGCCATTGCTTATTGGGCACGCACTTATAAACCGCGGTTGGGGCGAAGAATGTTGCGTCATATGAACGGTTATAATCGGCCGAAACGGCACGTTTGAAGTGAGGAGTCTTTAGCTCATTAAGTGTATAAGGATGATAAATCGGAAGGCGTTTATTGAAGAAGATTTTCGAGAGTAATATGTTGCATTATTGGCCTGAGGAATTGCTTAATTGATGGTGGAAAATTTCCACTTGAATGTCTCATATCGTTCATACTATTCTAACATGCATATGACTAGCAAAAAATTGCTTAAAGAGCTTTTCTCCTAATGTGTAAAAGTTAGCGAATTTAAATAATAGAATCGATCGTAGTTTATTGCCTCCTGGTCATTATTTATGCGTGAGAATCGGCCTATCGAATATAACAATATCTGTTCAATAATACCTAAGGCTTTACATACAAATTTTACTTCCGAACCGTCGATTCTCCGTTGATTGCTTTCAATTATTCAGTATGTAGTATCCAGTACTCCTTTCCGGGCAAATACTTTACAAACAATAAACTGCCAAATAAAACAATGTATTCGATTGTTTCTCATTCTGTTGTCAACGAATTTTGAACACAAAAACTCATTCAAAAAACGAACAGAAGTTAGACACTTTATTTCACTTGTCATAATGTGTATGCTACCAGGCCTTGAATGCTACCAGGCCAGGCCGGACTCTGGAGCTTGAATGCTGTTTCTGACCTTTTAAATTTCAAATTACTATTTTTAACTTTCGATATTGTCTCCACTCCACTCTTCTTCCTGCTGTATTTCTTTTCTCGTTTCTTTTTTGAATTATTTTCCAATATTATTTATTTCCTTATTTCCTTCCATTATTCTAACAGAATGTTCCCTAATTTTAACGTTAATTAGTTTTTTCCTTAATAAATCTAATCTGTCATTAAGTATTAATTATTTTATAAAATCCACGCGGCATACAATAAAGCTATGAATTTCGAAGTAAGAATCAGATAGAATACTATTCTGGTAAAAATTTAAACCTATAATAGTCCCATCCTGAGCTATTTCATTAAAAAGAGAAACAAAAACTCTAACTTTTGTTTTGTCTTTTTCATTTTAACGTGTGTTTTCTACCATTTTCAACAACAAGAAAAAAAACCCGTTTTATAAACATAAAAAATCATTTGATCCACTCAACGAGGTAAGCTTCAACGGTTTCGTGGTAATTTTGATATAATGAAAAAAATTATAGCATAAAAAAACTGATTTCAACCCGCTTCAAGCCTACCCCAAAACAAAAAACCTTCGTACCACACCGTTGGTCCAGATGTCGTTCCCTGCAGCCTTGCTCGACGAGGCCATCGAACCGGCATACACGAAAGGTATGTGTGTGTTTTTTTTTACACTCTCCTTCGGCCCTATCGTTTGTCGTCTGAACTGATATCCTTCCCAGACCTCGGGAGCAGACGGACGTACTATCATGAGCATTTGAATAAACATCGCTTCTGTCGGGCCGGGAACCAAACACGCGAAAGGGTGCGTCACATTGTTTTCTCACATCTGACGTAAGATAGTGGAGACACAGAAAAAAATCCTTTACCACGACCAACAGCACGACCGGAAAATGAACGGCAGATACAAAAAAAATCTGTAACACAATCGACCGGTTACGTAGAAACATAAAAAAACAGCCCAACTATCCTTTTCCTGCTAGGCACGTCAGAAAGGACATCCGCTCGGTGGCTGGCACGAGTGGCTGTTCCTGCATGGTTGTATTGTGGAAGGTTTGATGTATTTTTTCTTGCTCTATTTTATAAAAAAGTTTTTCACTTTCCCGTACGCGGGAAAACAACAGACATCGTGCTTGTGAACGCACACGCTTATAATCCAGAAATAAATTACTACTCATCCAGTGGCAATAATTCTGTTGGCCACGTCCCGTATATGCAGATGACGGATGATTACGTTAGCTACGTTTTATGAATTATGAGGATTTTTTTTATTGGTTTCTTTTTTTGAATAGGTAAAGAGGATATATTTTTCTTTTGGAAGTTTAATCGTTTAAAACCTGATGATGTAACTGATCCTGGTGCACAAGTTGTACTATTTTTCAAATCATAATTTTGGTTCCCTGAAGTCCAGAAAAACTATTAACAAATATCATGTTCAAGAATAATTTAAAATAAAATTTTGTTGTTCGTACCACTCGCCCTTTTAAGTTGATTACTCGCCCTTTTAAGAGACAAACTACATATTGATTCACATCAACTGCCACTACCTTGGCGCAAACAAAAGGAACTTAATAAAATTCTCATTACATGCAACCTTTATTTCATTTTTCTAGCATGCTTTCTTCTAAACCGAAATAGAATCGTTCCATTTTCTTCAAGGTGAAAAAAGAAAGTGAAAGCCCAGTTCCCGGTGCAGCATTGATATTCAAATGCATCAGCTCCGTGCAGTTCCGGGCAGTGGCGTTCGTGCGGAATAGATCCGTTCCGGGGCTAGGAAAAAGGTTTGTGATTTGATGAGAAGAAAAAAGCCCCTTCTGATGGGAACATGACGCAGCAAGACGTTACAAACACGTGAGCAAGTCCTCCGAGTGCGATCGAGGAAGGAGATCTCCGATGTTATTAATTGAATATGTTAATTCGGGTCAGGAGAGGAAAAAAACATCCAGCGGCGGTCTTACTGCTGATTCATTCTTCGAATTCAGTTGTATTCTTTTACGATTCTTTTAATGCATGAGAATAGGAAAAAAACCTTTTGAGAAGTGTAACAACTGTTGTGCTCAGTTATTTCATCCAGACGGTCAGAGAAGAACTTTTACTTTCTTCTCAGGCCAGGTCACATGAAGACGCTCTGATGAACGTGGACGCATATAAATCACTCACCGGGACCCAGATCAGTTCGCGTTGGTGCAGCTGATGGTTGCTGGCAGTGCGAAGAAAAACTGACTCCCCAGGATGGTAATTTATGTGGCAGTTGCTTGACGATTCATTCCCCTCAGGTCCATGCGTCACTGGGAGCTCTTGCCATCGGACAAAAATTTCCGTACAATTGTAAATAATTCCCTCGGTTCCTTTAGCCAAGCCTACCGAGCAACAGCTGCTTCTACCTGGTTCTCTACGGATTGCGTAACGCGCTCGTGAACGGGAGCGTAGAACGAGTGGAGGTTGGCGGAACCATAATCATTCGTGGCCACTTTTAATTGCAATCGTTTGCGGTCAAGAAATCTGGTGGTTGCGAAACGGATCCAGCTGTTACTAAAAGAAGGCTGGGTTTTCTTTTTGTTTCCGGTGGCAGGACCCTTCGTTGCTGCAGGCGACTGGAGCGTGGAGATGGAATTAAACAAGGATTAACCTACAACTGGAGCAAGTTTTTAATCGAATACAGCATTAGGGTAAATTATGAATTTAAATTAACCAATTAATTTCGAAATCAGGCTTGTAGCAGATTCTGCTTTCTTTTGTTTTCCCAGCCCAATGAACTTTTAATTGATTTCTATACCCACAGGAAAGCGAATAGTAATAAAAGATTTATGAGTAACACGGTTTTGAATACTGCGATGTGTCGAATTAATTAAACCAATATTATTCATTATTGTAATTTATTTTGCAGTATTGAATGAAGGTTTGTCACACAAAAATCATGATAGAAGATTTCAAATACATTGACCCAAGATCTATGTTTTAAAGTTTATTTCTTATGACATTTAGTTTGAGCATTTGTAAATAACTTTTTGACAGAATATTTTAAGGCAAATGGAATCAATCAAATGAAAAAAAAAACAATGAACTCTTCAAACTCTTTCCCACCTGTTAAAGGTCCTATAAGGATAATAACCTGTCACTGCAAAAAAACCCCTCAACCCTTGTGTGTTTATTAAGGCAAAGCAATAAAGTGTCCCCGTGACAATGATTACTCGGTTCTCTCTGCTGTCAGTACGGAAAGCCTTAATAATGACGGGATTTGTGGTGCAAATTACGGTTGCATTCCATTATTATCCGGCCGAACGCAACGCATTGTGTGCATTCGTTCCAGTGTGCAAAATAGTGTGCAAACAATCCCTATTCCTCGAACGCAACCAAAAACCCTCCCGGAGATGAACTTCAAAGGTAAGAATTGAGCTGGAAACTGGAGCGTATAAAGGATCGTGTTTTGGTTTTTTTTTGCACATACCCCTTTCATGCTTTTATTTTGGCATTGTTATGTCGTTCCTTTATTTGCACTCATATGTCACCCGTGTACCGAGTTCGGATGTGCTGGCAGCGCTGAAATAGGGTAGACACTTTCGATGTGTTCCCTGCTTTGTGCTGGTACAACGAAATGTATGCTGAGCGAACCTCGTGTCGTCTGCTCTTGGGTTGGAATACTGATAACTTCCTGATTACGACGAAAGGTTTTCATTTTTGATGATCTTCTGACATTGAAAGAAACCTCCAGGAAGGGTTTTCAGTACGACAACGATCAGGCGGTACGATAAGAGCGTGAGAATTCGGGACGTGGTGCAGCTTGTCCCTGGCATTGTCACAATCGGCTGGATGGTTGAGTTTGGAGGACGTGATCTGAAGTAAATTAAGCACGGATCAATTTGCATCACATTCAAACCGTGTCGTCAACGGGGATCGTTTTGTCACAAAGCGGCCAACGAAAAGGCACCATTAGAATACGTCGGAAAGCCGATCCCTCCGTCTGGAGTGGAAAAATATCCTTTATCAAATTCACAAAAAAGGTCCAGGTAATCGATCTCGGTCGTGAGGGTAATAAAAAAAAATACGGTCCAATTTAGCCAGCTAATCGGTGTCTTTTGCTATGATAGGGAATTTAAAGCAAAAATAGCTGGATTAGCACACAAGAGACATCGAAAGCATTGGCAATAGGCAGTTATTTCGATAAGGATACAGGACATTGTTCCTTTCGTTTGCTTCGAGCCGAATAGTGCTAAGATTATCTCGCGAAATGGCGTAATCGGCCGGCCATATTTTTTCCCCTGATTCTTTACTCTCCATAAGAACTTTTGCATGCCATTCGCACCGTTCGATTCTTTTTTCCCGAAGGATTCAGTTTTTCGATCGATCCCTCGCATTTTTTGTTTGTTATATTGCTGTGTTTGGGCGCATGGGTTGGAATTTCCCTATCACTCACCACGAAATCATGTCCTAAGCAGGAAAGAATAAAGCACGAAACCAACATAAAACGAATAAAAAGTACGCGCGTGAGGGTGACTGAGTGTACTTTTGTGAGGGGTGAAACCCAAAAAAAACATCACCCTCGCAGGGTTGTTTACTTTCGCGGATTAGCATACGGTTCGGTAAGGATGAATGTATGTATGGGTGGAAACGTTTTTTTCCGAACCAAACTCGCCAAGAGATAGTGGCCATTTTTTCTGGGCTTCTTTCTGTCATTTTGAACTCTAAACGGGAGGGTTGTTTTTTTTTCGGACGGTATCCGCTTCCGTTGAGGGTGAAACAGTAATGGCCGTTTTTTTCTCTGTCTCAAGCTGTTCATTTCATACACCAAGATTAGATAAGCGAGTGATGAGTAGCTCGGTAAAGCTGCTTGCTGATGTATCGATCGATCGAGTTGGGTAAATATTTGTCCAGAGAAAGTACCAAATACACAACGAAAGGTGTTGCTAAGTGAGTCGATTGAGTGAGTCGAGCATTGATTTGTTTCATGTTGTTCAAAGGAAGCTTAGCGAAAGGATCCCTTGTTTCGTTTGCATTTGTGCTGAGATGGTGTTTACAGAGCATGTTACAGATTTTTTTCTGGATACAGTGGAGTTATGTTGAAGGTTTTTTTAAATTTCCTTGATTTGTAAAGCACAAAGTATATCGATGTATATATATGCAAAATAACCATAATTCTTCAGAATTTACTTAAGTTGTATTTATATCAACAACTATTGTTTAATACTGAAGTACAAATTTTAAAACGTCTTACGAAGTAACGGATTGATGGATGAAGGTAGTTTAGGCAGTTCAGCCTTTAATCCAATGACCAAAAATTCACATTCAATCCCATATACTACTATCCGGTTTGTTAATATATTTAATAATGATGATGATGATGTCTCACCTCTGACCCCTACAATGGATTGAGATGTTCGATGTATTTAATGACAATTAATAATTGCTACCGTTGTGGCTATCGAGTAGATGTTTGAACATATACCAGCAAACAAGCACGACAGAATGCTACCAAATTCGTTTTCTATTTGCTGTGTCGAACTCCGCTTTCTGCTCGCGTGTCTTAGTACAATGTAGCCACATTCTTACTATGTATTATCTTTCACGCTTATGTCGAATTTTAGAACAGAAAGACAAAAATCATCATTACCTAAGATGACAGTGCCCATTTACTACATAAATTACATGAAATACATTGAAGTGACTCTAGTTTTAGAACTGGAACTAGGAATTTATTATCTAAACTCAGATTAACCACTCGATGAACCACTATTGACTATTTCACTTGGCATTGTGTTCCTGGACGCTGCTGTAAAAATTGGCCCTGTTGAGATGTTTGGAGACGATAGCTCTCATTTTCTTGTTTTGAAGTCTCTAAGTTTAGTTAGTTGTGTCGCAGTTGTCAGGAATAGAACTGTAGCATAAAAAATCAGGTACGATACAACGAGTGACTGGTACAACGGTATTTTAGATCTCTTTTCAGTCTACAAATAACTTATACTTTCTGGCAACTTTTTTATAACGCTGTTAATGTAGTCCACAAATCTGAGTTTGTCGTCAACTATCACTCCTAATGATATAATGCCAGACGTAATTTCAATGATCATTCCATCAATCATTAGTGAGGTAGATTGGCTGTTGGATCTTCTTTGTATAATCAGAGTTTTTGTTTTCTACAGGTTTTATTTCAATTTCATTTATTTTAACCATTCACTAAGCGATTCTAGATAAGCTTGACCACTAAGTCCAGAATGTCACTCCCACTTATAAAAATTACAGTGTCGTCAGCCAACCAAAATTCGTGTCACAATGTTGTGAACCTCTTTCATATAATTTATATAAATAAAACATAGAATTGGTCGTTGCTCACTTCCCAGCGGTACTCCTAGGCTATTTAATTACGAGCTAAATATTTCATTTAAAAGATTGTTCTTTGTATTCTGTCTTGAAGGTAACTTTCGAACAAATGATACACATTGTCCCTTATTCCGAAACACGTCAATGTCTTCAATAAAAGTGGCCTAGATATAGTTTCAAATGCTCTATTACGATGGAGGAAAACAGCAATAGTGATATTCTTGCTG
>KB663633.1:4737644-4808117 GCA_000349025.1 Anopheles minimus | reverse complement strand
TTCTGACACTTTTCAAATATAAATAGTTTATTATTTGGTCTAAATTGATCTGCAGTAACAGTTCCACTAATTTTAGATATAGATTCACATAGAAACTCTTCCCATGCCGTTGGAAATGCTCCTCTTGTATTAACTTTTAGTTGAATCCTTAATAATTTCGAGGAGTTCATGCCCGATCGTGTCGAAAGAATGCTCAAATTTGTATGATTAATTCCAGAAGAATTTTTGAGGCTCTTACACAGCTTTCTGAGCCTTTCGTGTGAAACTTTTTTGAACCTCAGTGCAATTTTCCCGACTTACCGGGCTGCATAAGGTTTATTTACAAGACCGATGCTTTGATGAATATCAAGCACGCTTTGGACAATAAACTCAATAAACATTTCGGCTATGATTTATCGGTGTATCATTTAAAATAATACAAAAAAGAAATACAATAACTATTATGTATATCATTTGAGCTATTCTAAAAATATAAATGAAATAAAAACTAATGAAAAAAGCGTTAACAACTCAACGCGTCAAAACTAGTATCACATTTGATACCGAATGAGCAATATTCCATGAAATTGTCAACGAAACTGCATTAACGAAATTGATCGTATCGATAAGATTGGCTGCTTTTCGCATGTATTGATCAACCGTGCTTGGAATATTTTACTGCTCATTTTTCTTTCCTTTCACGTTTTGCTGTGCGCACTGAAGGCACTGCTATACGACCGTGTGTCAGCTGATAAAAAGTAATAAGGCCTTTATTTATGTCATTCACGTTGGAAGTTTGAAGCCAAACAAACAAGAATCTCATTTTTATGAAATAAATAAAATACGCCCCACACCAAATACCCATTCTCCAACCGGCCTCACAAGATCGGAATCGAAATCAAGGACAAGGGATGTACATAGAAAGGGAAAATAACAGCCATCGCACACTCGCGTCTGGTCCGCTGACGTTTCACTCGCAGGAAACACGTGAACCAATGATTTCGAACAGAAAGTGAAAGCCTATCCGCACGGCTGGATGGAGAAAAGGTAAAAGATGTGTGCACCGAAAACTTTCCGCCTTCACCACGCTCGCCAAAAACCGAACCCCCGGTAGGAGAATAATAAATTTCCCTTAAATTAGATAAATGACATTTTTCTCCCTCGTTGCCTCCATCAAAGTTCCTTGTCCGTTGTCCTAACGCCGAACAGAACCGAAGTGTACTCGCGCACACAAACACACGCATAAAAAAGGAAAAGAAATGGTGGACGCTTTTCCGCGAAAGTAAAGCCTACCATTTTTGCCATTTTCATCTGTATTGCCCCGAGGGGAAGGAAACGCACGAACACGCGGGGGAAAGAAATCGTCATTAACCTGACGCATTCCACCTCCTACGGCAGGCACCACACTGGTCCCACACTGCTGCGTAACGGTCCCGGGTGCTACCGTGAGCCAGCGAATATTTTCGATCGTGCCTGATGGATATTAAAAATAATACTAACAATACGCATTATAATATTTTATGTTTATCCACCTCTCACGATTCTTCTGGTCGCATTTCATCGTCCCAGTTCCAGTTTCGTCAACAATTTCGACATTTCCCTTCCCGGGTGGTTCGCCGATGGTATCACATTTCAGTGGCCAGGACGTACGTACGTTACGTCCGGGGGGAAGATGAGATGGAAAATGAAGGAAATTGTTGGGCTTGTCCTAAAGGAAACCGACCGGTAGCCATCGGTGGGAGTTTGAGTCTGTGTGTGTATGTGGCTGTCGATGCAAACAATGATTAATTGTTGTGGCACGTGATCAATTACCGGTTGGTGCGGTTGTACTTTGAGTTGTGGAACGACACAGGATGAGGGCCGCAAAAACCGAACCATGTTTCAATAAATTTGATCGCCTATCATCATCGCAAGATCGTGGGAGTTTCGAAGCGATTCTTTTTAGTGTTTGGTTAGGTTACTTCTGCTTTTCGAATAATGAATACAATTTTTTATGCATCAGTTTTAATTGAAAAGATTTACAATAAAATTTAATTTCAAAAAGTAATTTGATGATTGAAAATTATGAAAATGATATTTGGAACTGGAGGTGGAGACTGTTACCGCTTTCTCAATGCAGAAGATGTTATCTCGCTGGAGGAACAAGTTCATCTGTTAATTCCTTCGTTAATTCATACAATAATTCCTTCATGATTCCTATTCCCTAAAACAAATTACAATAATACAATAATTGATCTTGCCATAGTACCTGGCATGCACTTAGTATATTTTTTGGCGCCAACATAGACGAAATGAGGAGATTACAGTATCTGCTAAATAGAGAAATAGAAATAAAACATTTTCAAATGTTATCATAGCTAAATGTAAAATTAAAAAATATTAATTTCTCTTGAAAATACCATGAGTGAGCTCTTAACAGTCGAATAATTTTGGAACCTAAGGTAATTTATCCTTAAAACCAGCCGTAGGAGTGAAAAAAAGTGCGTAAAAAAAATTAGTTGCAATGTTTTTACGATTTTTTGCTGTTCCCACTTTAATCGAACAAATTTTTTTGTGTAGTTGAATAAGATTTTTTTTAACATATATTTAACTTATGTGATTAATTTATATTTTAGTTTTACAATATTTTGAATATTGTTTCTTATATTGTATCTTGCTCGTAACGTTCTTCGTGATGTTGTGTAAAATAACAATAGTTTATTGTATGAATCAGAAATTTTCTCTTCCATTTGTCCAATGATAAATTAGCTAGTTATTGCAGGAAAGCACACTCATATAAATAACAAGATATTACATTTATCGACACGAAGAAGAAACCGAGTTAAATCACAGCACAGATAAAAAGAAAGAAGAAAGGATTTTCACCATTCTACCGACGAAACTGTTATGATATAATGTCTTTGTTTAACTATAAATATAATATTTTGAGGATTTTGGAGGAACACCTAAAGTAAACTTAAAGAAATTTGAGTACGATTGTCCACACAGCGTTCAGTGGTTAATTCTTTTTTAAACTTTTGAAATTACGCTTTTCAGTTTTTTTTAGAGTTCTTTTCACTTATTTAGATCTCATAATCAAAAACAACAGTTCAATGTCTTTAATCTACTGGGCGCTGGATTGACTGTCCTGTTGCAGATAAATGCAAGTCGCATAAGCCATAAATGACTGACCAAGTCCTCTCGAGGCAAAAGCGCCATTGGGAATGGAAAACAAACTTCTTCTTCTTCTTCTTTTTTATGGCACTACGACCTCGAGAATTCTTGGCGTGTCATTTCTGGGTGCCGTAGCTTGAATTCATCCGCAACAGGACAGTCAAGTCTTGTGTACGAGTGAACGGCCTGAATGGGATTTGACCTCCGGTCTTGCCGTATGACATCGGCGTTCCTGTCTCCTCGGTTACGAGCCGTTCTAGAGAACAATTTACTGGAATCAAATTTACATTTCATTTTACGTTTCAGGTCTTGAACAATTTATCGTTATATTAAAAATTGATGTTACATTGGCAAAAGAAATGGTTATACTCTAGGCCGGGAATAATTCTGTATTTGAATTTATTATTCAATGAAACATAATGAATATGTACTTAAGCAACATTTTATTTTGCATTTATATCCACAATAAGTACAGCAGTTCAATGCGTTTTTAATTTTATTGACATCCAAACAGTTTATTACACAAGATAAGCCCTCACGTTGTTACAACTTCATTCCTTTACACGTGACAGAAAATTAATCATCATTAAGTAGGTGCTTTTTGTGAGAGAAAAATGATCGTGAAATTGAATTTCGTGCAACTTATTTTAACGATCCCAAAACGTCGGTTCGCTGGCACTCCGTCCGGCCAGGAACCAGGATGTGATCTGTCGAAATAATTATCCTGTCACAAACAGACTAGCCAACGACCAACCAACTAAAAAAATTGCGCTAGCGGAACACGGGAATCACTCATCCATAGCCACTGTTTGGGCACACTGTTCTAATGGGAACACACCCCATTCCACCCCGGGGCGTTCACGTCTTTCGCGGTGCAAAAACATTTTCAAAACCAGATGCCTATACCTTGCCTGCTCCGGATCTTACGCCCGAAAGGGGATGAGAGCAGAAAAATACACGCGACCATAAATGTGCGGTGTGAAGATGCTTACATTTTTTTACACTTTGCGCTCATTTGCCTAAATACATCATCCATCTTGTCCGGAACGTCTGAAGCATCGTGTCCGGGCTGAACTGGCGAGTGACCTGTCTCGGTAGTGAAGGCTTCACACCGTACCGGTAGAAAGCGTCTGTCGAATGACAAAACCATAAGGAACCCCTTATGTCCGTGAACATCCAGCTCGCTTCTTAACGCCATCAACCTGTTAGTGAGCGGGCCCCAAATAAGAGGAAGCAAAAAAAAAACATGAGGCGGGAAAATTAAATTAAGCGACGCTATTTTTCTTCCTGCAACGGTGCATTTGTTTTCCATGGCTTCGGTATGATTTGGGAGGGGGCTGCTATTAAAATAAACCTGTCCACGGGGCGCATAGCGTTTGTTTTGTTTGCAAATACTGGTTGGAGGTTTTCTATTTTTCTCCCATCACTCCACTGCGAACCTTTTTCCATTCATTGCGTCATCTGATGCCTGCCTGTGTTGTTTGTACTTTCCACCTTCAAGCTCCAAATTGTTGCGCCAGAGCTTTCGAAGGAAGGAGCTACCGGGTAAAGAAACAAACCTCCAAAAACCGGCCTGTCTCGAGCAGACTCGAGCGGAATCTTCTCCATCAAATGAATGCATCATCATTATCATCAAATAGAAACCGGCGGCTTACCGTGCACGACCGGAAACGGACAGAGGCACTGGACGGGTGGTTCTGAGGGGGAGCATAATTATTTGTCAAGGAATTAGAAGGACATCATTTACAGCTTTGCAGAACCTCAGACAGACCGGCCACCGTGGTGAGATGGTTTGCTGTACGATGGGAATCTTCCCTTGCGTCAACAAATTGGAGTTTCGCCCATTGTTCCCGGGCAAGGTTTATGTTTCGCTCATTACCTTGAAACGATGCGCTTCAATTCGTTCATGCTCAGTCAAATATGTTCACCGGAGAAAAAGGAATCATAGAGATCGTTTGGTTTGGGATAGGATATTTTTGTTTGATAAGAATGTAACATTTTTGAAAAAAATATTTAAAATAAAATACAATGTTTAAAATCATTCTTTAGCATCAAGTCAAGTACTCTGCATAAATCATTCTCTCCGATATGCCCAAAATAAGATTTGTCAAACCTTCGTTAAACGGATCGCTTTGGATTTCGCTTTCACGAAGACATTTGCGCTGATGCGAGCAGTACAAATTTATGATAATTAAATTTCGCCCCAAACCGAACACGACAGCAAGTGAAGTGTTGAAAACTGTCGATATTTCCATGAATCCATCGGAAATCGGGTAACGAAACGGGATGAGCTGCCAAACCAAGTGGCACATAAACGGGCAAATTCATCACTTTTCTACCCACCAAGTAAAACAAAAAATACTAATCGGAAAGAATGTAATCATATTGATTCGTTACAGATTTTTTTTCTTTCGTTACGTTTATTATTGTCAACTTCCTAGCCGAGGACACGGCAAGCTTGTGTCTTGCCGTGTATCACAGCTTCAGCAGTATGACTACTTACTGTCAGGGTGGATAATTTTACTACGCGCTCCATTCGTGATGATGCGAGCGAAAGTCAAGCATTTTCAGGAATGTTCGCGATCGAATGCGGCAGAATGGGAGTATGCGGTGGCTGTGCGTATTTCGAGTGCTCATTCGCCAGTGATTGAGTGTACTTCGGCGTGAATTGATTATTGTTTATTCGATGAGTTTCGAGTGGGAAAATGGCCGATACGAGGGGAAGGCCGTTTCGATGAGCTTTGATTGGCTTTTGATTCATGATATTTTTTTTCAAATTTCTCTTCTTGATAAGTTTTTTTCTTGGAAGTTTTCAGTTTTATATATTTTATCTTAAAGGTTTTTTTTATTCACTGAAGTATGGTCGGGTCGTATACCTATATCTTAAATATTCTAGCATTAACAAAAAAAAATGTGCTTTTTTAATGATTGTCTAAAAACGGATTAGTGACTTTAATGTTTCGAATGATGTGTCTTGAATTAAAACGATTTTTTCTATCAGAACCTGCATCATCAACATGCTTCATTCTTCTTCTCTTGGAGTGATGCTTGGATCATTAAAATCAACACGGTTGGATTGGTTTGTAAGATGTTTGTTTGGTGTGTATTTTAATTGTTGGAGCTGTCAGGAGTGGATGATCTTTTTGAATAATCACATAAGCATATCTCTGAAACTACAAGAAATGTGCAGTATAAAGCCATAGCAAAGTTGGATAAATTGTTTTAAAAATTGTTTTCCAAGTGTAGCTTACCTTCAGCCACAATATCCCAAAAACAATCATAAAAAGAACGATCCTTTTTTCAAACCTGCATCGTTTCACTGTAGATTGATGAAATGTTTCAAATGCGTTGTCTTCAACAAAATTGCTACTCGCCGCTAGGTGGCGCAAAGCATATTTTGAGTAGCCTTGAAATATCCTTACCGGTTCAAAAATAGACAAACGGTAAAAAAAAACATTTTAGCCAGGACACAGAAATGTAACGCGGGAAACTTACCGGGAAAATGGAACGGAAACTAGACGGAAACTAGAAAACCGTTGATAAAGCTTGTCCCGCAAATGCAACACCGATAATGGGAGGGGTTTAACACATTCGAGAGGATTTGAGAATTGAAAGCAATGGGATGCACAGTATGAAAGAATTTCTTTTTGAAAGATGTTGTAATTACTAAGCCGGAATAATTTTATCTTAATATTTATTGCAGTCTGATAGCTATTGACTTATGCACGTTCGCATAAGTTTTTGGCAAAATACAACGGATTCATGAGCTTTGTACCAATTAAAAATTATTCTTCGTTTTATGATTTACATTAATAATTTTATGTTTAGTTTTTATTTTAAAATGACATCATTTGTATTGTATTATAATTCTTCACAATTCATTCTTGTATTATAAGCACCACTTGTATTATAATTCTTCCTCGAAGACGGGTAATTGCTCCGTAACAGTTGGGCACATTTAAAGGCTTACTAGACTTATTGATAACACGAAGTTAGATAATCAGCCCACACTACGGATTCGGATGGTAATCGATTCCGAAGCTGCCGTGTGAAGACCGGCACCACTATGGCCTCTGCCACTCTTATATTCTTATGAACGATTGTATTTTGGCATGTATTCAAAACATATTGCCAAAGCTTTCAGCGACTTTGTTTTTTATTTATTCATACCTTACAGTGAGTTATTTGTATTTTGTCTTGAATATATCTCTAGTTTTTCACTCGAAATGTTAAGAAAGCTGTAGTAAAACAGTATATTTATTAACTGCAGGTTCTGTTTTCTTCACATTGCCTTCAATCCTTTACCGAAAGGATTGCTTTACAAAACGTCCGTTAAACACCTGTGGATATTCGAAAGTTTTGTAGATCCCTTTATCTTATCCCATTGTATCCCTATGTGCATCATTCTTAAATGTAACCCTTCTCGGGCGCCGGGATCACTGCTCAAAAGGCAGATGAGCTGCGTACCATCTCCTTTCGAATATTCCAACATTAGGCTACTTACAAACGTGCGCACACCCTTCTACAGTTAAATAAAATCCTCTGGAAAGGAAAGAAAGGGTTAGCGCATAAATAATGCGTAACCTGAGCATCTTCGTTCTGGGAGAGAAAAAACACAATCGATCGGATAGAAAAAAAAGAAACGAAAAAATCCTTTCCGATCGAACGTCACGACCGACTGTTTGTCTTCATAGTCCTTGGCGCTTGTTTGTTGCCTGCTTTGCCTGTTGCGTGTTGATCCCTTCGGCTACGAAGACGAAGCTGCATGATCATCCTGGCAGAAGTCACAACCAACGCATCCAACCCTTTCACTTACATTTTCATACGCAGATCGTGAGCCAAACCCCTTCTGCCTTCGAGTTAATGCGTTTGCTGTAACCGGTCGTTCCGTTGCTGAAGATTTGCCCTCCGGTAGACGACCCGGCGAATCAATCGACTCAAGCATGCTCGCACTATAGTGTCTAAGGTTTCGTGAGAAAACTCAACCGACCAAATGCAATCGTAGCGCGAATGTCAATAACCTTATCGGCAGCTCCGGTGTGTCCTGCGCCAACGGCCTCCGTGATTTGCATACAATTTTGACAGTGGCAAAGATTGGGCTTCGGGATACTAATGCCGGTGGTCGCGTTGATTGAATTATGCTCGAGATATTTAAATCACAAACGGCTCACGCTGCGTACGTCACACCACGAGCCGATGCGTACCTGATCGAAAGAAGTGACGCCTATCGACATTCGGGCCGGTTGAATTGTGCTTGGGCACAAGGCGTCATCCTTCCCGGGGGTATGCAAATTCGACACCACATGCTTAAAGTCAGTGCACTCTGGGGCGATAGAAGGGGTCCGCAGTGCTAAAGTTAGTTTGTTCCCAATTCTTTGAAGATGCTTATGATTTTATATAATTTAATAAATTAAAATGGTAATCCTCCATCGATCATAAATCCGTAATAAGTATCAAGGATAGAATTCCTTAGGTCATTTTCTAAAAAAAAAAAATAAATAAATCTACGTCAAATTAAATAACAATCATCTCGTCATGCATTATAGCTGTTTCTTCTTCGATTTATATTTTCATTGCATTTTACTTGTTGATTTGAGCAATGCATTTCGCTGCTGGGTTCTTTCTTAAGTTTCGTTTTTTTGATTAATATCCTAAAAACCCGCAATTCTATCTTTACACTTTTCTCATCAAGTATTTCTTTTTCATCTTCTCGAATGTGCTATTTTAATTGAATTATGCTTACATATGAGCCTTCACAAATACTTAATGTCTTCTAAAATACCAAGTTCATTGACCTTGATATGTTACATCCTTCCCTGCACCAATTGGCAATTGTAACAACAAATTTCGTTTCTCACCCTTACCAGCACGAAAGATCGATCGTACTTCTTAACGGACGCACATTAATCATATGCAAAATCGAACACCAATGCAACCGATGACATTGCATGGCAATCTTTGCGCAAAACGCGCTACGAAATGTGTGCGAACTTTGAAGAAGGAAGCAAAGAACTTCCTACAGTGCGTTACAAGGGTTGAAGTCAATTCGATACTTTCGATTTACTTTCGTACAGAAGCGCACAGGTAAGAGGTCCTTTTCCAAACAAACGATTGATGAAGGAAGGCTTGGAATGGTGACACACAGAGGGAACGGGGAAAAACTAACCTTCGGCTTTATATTCTGTTCAATTGTCTGTTCCCCACCAGCCCGGGAAGGGTTGCGCATCGGGAATCGACAGGGGTACGATAACGTTCCTCAAACAGTGAAAGGCTGAAAGGATTCGGGCAACCCGCGGAATAATATGCAAATTAATTACATTGTGGCATGGTGATGCATCTGTGCGCCACTTTTCATACCTGAATTTGAAGGTTGAGCTAGGTAACAGACGGGAATAATTTATTTAAATTATATTCTCTATTCACCCGATCGTTCGTTGTGCGTTTCTGCTCTGGGAAGATGATGCAGTTTATGGGCCGTTGGAGGTTTGCTTGATTTATGCGTTAATTCAATTAGGTAGGGCTGATAGCAGTTTTCGGAGGTTACCGTCGCCGGTTTTTCCAGTAGGCCGATGTGTCAGCTGCTGCGCGTACGTTCGAGATCGATCATAAATTATCGGCCATAACAGCGTCGAAACTCAATCCTGTGATGTATGATTAGACATTGACACAGTCTAGTAGTGTCATCAGTGTGATTCGTATTTTGTGTGTTTAATGCATCCTAAACCAGAGGTCGGCAATGTTAATGTTAATGCAAAGAGTAAAATATTTTTAAAAAATCTCATTGAATCGAATTGAAAGAATAAAATTTGGAACTATGTGATTTTTTGTAAAAAATACTTCATATGGTATTCACATAGTGTAGAAACTGATTTTAGGAATAATAACTATTACTGTTTTAACCCACAGAAAGAAAGTTATTTTGTTCAAAAATATTTATTCTTTTTCGCATTTGTTTATTTGGGTTAGCGAGTTATTTTTACCCTCATGGGAGAGATCAAGTACAGCATAGCATAGTCATTATCCTTGGATGCGTGAAAACAGTTGTCTTAAAAGAGTTTTTACATGGACAATCGTCTTGTATAATTCTGGAAATTGCCTATGTTATTGTATGCCTAAACCATTTGATTATTAGGATCACTAGTGCTATGTGTTGTTGATGTAAAATCTGGTCGTATTAATTGTCGAGGTCTTATCTAGTCTGATGATTCTAGTTTAAAAAGCTAACATTTAGTCTGTTAGTCAGTACAGGAGACAGTACGGGACAAAAGATAAAATAGCTGTAGAATAAACTTAAGTGAACGGCTTTTAAGCATTCTATCTTGATGACAAAACATGATAAAAGCTTGAAGCTTAAAAATGTTATATGATCGTAATATAGTATTGGAAGAAGAAATTTGCACTTGCAAATTGAATACATTTGTAAAAATCTTCTCCTATGCTACTAGCATCCCGAAAAGTCTTAACCTGCCATTTCTGGCTCTCGTGAATTTGAATCAATTTACCGGTCAAAGGAAAATCTGTTTTGCGGCCGGATGGGATTTTGAACTGATTCAATTCTGTGAGAACGCTGTCATCTTTAACATTTGACATATGATTTTATTATGATATGGCCTTTTTATAATAGCATATGGCTTGACCTCAAATAAGTTTTAAGTTTTTTTTATAATTTCATTTATTTATATATTTGCTCTCAAATTTCAATCCAAGCATGTGTAATTTCTCAAAAACTTATGTATTAAAAATAGCTTTCACTTAAGCATTTTCGTATTTTCCTATCTATTAATTTTCTACACGTTTGCAATATATTCATTGAACGTCCTTTCATCCCAATCGGCGCCAGTGATCTCACGGTTCACGCACATTGTTTTGCACCAACCGATAAAACAAGAGGGAAAACAACCCCGAAACCCATTACACTCAAATGGGTCGCTTCCGTTCAGCGGTGCCTTTTCGATCGAAAAATTGTTATTTGATTGTAACCCATCCTCTGCCCACGGACAGGCTTTGGGGATTCAAAACCAACGCTATTGCTGTTGTTTGTTGCGTTGCGTTTCGACAACCGCCCGGCCATTAGTCGCGTCGCCAGGACAGCAGCCGTCGTTGACATGCAGCGACATCGGGTGACATAAAATTGAATGTAAACTTCAAATAACTGCAAATCAAATTACCATAAAAAGAAGCATCACATTCCGCACCCGTTTTAACGTTGCGTTTCGCCCGATAATCTGCGCAATGAAATCGTTCGGGCCCGGAAGGTACCGCCTGGTACGCTCGCTTGGAGCGTATTATTTTACAACCCAGCATCAAAATCATGTTCGAACTATAAAACAAAATAGCACGAAAATTGTTCGGAAAAATGCTTAAACCTGGGGACCTGCTGGAGCTTAAACCCCTTCACATGACGTACACCGCCCAAGCACCGAGGGGGGGGGCTCGTCACCGTGGAGAGCACTCGCGTCACGGTGCGATGAGTATGTGAGCATGTGGGAGCCCATCGCTTCCTCTTGCGCACAGGGGAAAAAGGATGCTACTTTGGCACTTTTATTGCCATCAATACTTTCGCGGAATCGTGTACACCCGAACGAAGACGCCTAAATTATGGTTTCGTGTGAAGCGAAAACATCCCCGGGCAGGAATCCGGGTTTGCCCGTGCTGCTAATATGTGCGCCATTTAGGGATGGTACTCGCTTATCCTCTCTCCGTGCTGTTTCCGGGGGATGGCGTGGGGTTGTTTGTACTTCAAATCCATTTCCTTTCCCCGCAAGAAAGTAGCGGCAATTTGTGGTACCCATCGCTGCCACGGCCTGGAACGTCAAGATGGACGGAGAAAGATGTATTCCAGGCCCGAACTCTACGCCCGATCACTCGACGCCAATCCTTTCGGTTGCGAGTCGGGGGGTGCAGACAAGTGTGCCCCGCCGCCGAAAACGCCGTCGCCTAAGAGGTGGCAGTGCAATAAAGTATAATATTTCATTTTGCAGCGCAACATAAAACATCCATAAAACACCCTGGAAATGACGAAAAATATATCACATTGTCAGAAACAAGCACGCGCGCGGCAACGCAGCTTTTTGTGGTGTAACAAAGGGAATGGCGCACAAGGCACGAGGAGAAGCCGGATGCGGTGGTTCCTGAAAGGGTTTACGACACACAGTGAAGACGACAACGACGACGACGATGGCAACAAGGACGACGCTGTCGAGAAGGATCGATTCCGCGAACATGAACCTACAACAAGCAAAATAATATATACACACACAGTTACACCAAGGAAGAAAATGTCCTTCCAATTTGTGTTGTGTGTTTCCATTTCTCAAACGGCGACGGCGAAGTAAAATTGGGAAAAGTGCGTCCCGCATGTTTTTTTTTTGCGTGTTAACGTTATCCTTCTCAGGCGAACTGCACAAATGGGGAAGAAATTTGAAGTGAAGCATGGTTGTGTCAGCTCACTTTATTTCATTCCTAATACAGCAGCGGCATTTGCAATAACTCACGCAGCGTAGGAACGGGAATAATAGTGGGCGCACGATACCGTTGTTGTTTCCTTGTCCGAAGCGTGTGTTTGTGTGTTTGTATGGGGTTGTATGTGCCTATGCAAATGTCGCTCCCGTTCCAATTCTTCCACATGCCACAACTATGGCACAAGTGGATGGAAAATGCGATCGAATGGTATGGAAAAGCATCAGCCGTGTACAAATTTGATTGGGAATTACAATTTCTCAATCAATCATTCGCCATCAATTCGAGGGGGTGGCAGGTGACGGGGTATGAGAGGCAAGCGGCGGAAGATGATGGATTCACCAACAAGACAAGTAACTTTCCTTCCCACCGAGACAACAAAAGGTTTCCTGTACAAGAAAAGATGTCTCACACCAGCCGAGCGAAAACAACACTCGTATGAATTCCTCAAACACTATATAATTGTGCTGCGTTGTTGAACAAATGGGAAATAGTTTAATGAAACATTTTTATCCTATGTTCACTATTTTATGCATTAGTTGAATGTACATATACCTCAACTCTTGATAAAACGTGGAAAGAAAATGTTTAATTCAACATTATTTACGCTTAAAGCACTCAACAACACTTTACTGACGTCACGGTGGTTATTGTAACTTCATACTTTAATTTACAAACTAATATCACTCTTTAATTTAGACGAAATCTCAATCACAATATAAATAAACAGATAAACCCATAAACATTTTCATGCTTAGGAAGAAAACCCCCGTTGCGTACAAATTAGCTAAACCCATTGCAAAACGCTAAACAAAACAACAAAGGCAAATCAAAATGGCTCTCGCACTGCAACCGATGGCGTTCCGGTGGAAGCTAAACCGTAAATGAATTGCATTGACCGAGGTCGGGAATGCCCGGCGTGTCCCGAAGAAAATGACTCTCATCCCTCCCAGTGCCACCCCTTATTACCCATCCTCCTTTCGCGCGCTGCAACCAAACGACCGTTTCGTTGATTGCTAAATTTGATGAAAAACGGAAATCCTCCACCTCATGCCTCTCCTTTTCCGGCCGCTGGTGTGGTACACATTCGTCTGCCAGCTTGTATACGAACGTTTTGGCAAAGTACACCACTGTTCCAGAGACACACAATTAACACATTTTCCTTTCGGAATTTTCCCTCACCTGAAGCGCTACCAATTTAACGTTGAGGTTGTAATGGTATGCCTTTGCCTTGAAGAGATTCTCTCTCCAGTTAGCGCTTCTCTCGTTCTCTCGGTGTCCCGTTTACCGGCCGGTCGCTTAAAACAACCTTCAATAATTATGCCCCTCGACATCGGCACTAGGTTATTATTACTACGGTTAATTCCGGCTTGGAGTGCTTTCGTTCCCTTTCGCACACAAGCACGCGCTCCCTGTCGTCAGTGGGCACGTTTTCCATTTGCATCCCTTATTTCCTTTTGTTAGTTGTGTGCGTTTGTTTCGCGCATACACACCAATATTGCTAAAACGGTGGATGAGTGCTAGTATATGTACGATTACTTATATACTTGCTCACAAACACTTCTGCAACGGGCACACGTGGTTCTGTCGGGGGATTCGGCTGTTCCGAGGGAAAATCCACCCTCTTCGCACGATTGTCCTTCGCTTTCCTCGCGGTACGGTACGTGAACGAACAACCAAAACAGTGCAGTGTGATGATGGCCGATGGTATGGTTTTGGGACGGTGCGCATGCGTTCGTCCTGTACGTTCATCCGGCGTTGTTTGGAACCGTGACGAATATGGAACGATGGCAGAATGTCCGCACAGCGAATCCTTGCTGTCATTTTGCAAACTGCTCTGCTGCCCGTCAGAGGATCAGAACATGATGATTGGCTGGAAGATGTAGTGCGCTTAACGTAATTTATACTATGCCTTAACGAGAACAGCTTTCACTTACTAAACGAAATAACAAATTTTGTTCATTTGATTTGTTATGCTCACTGAACTTTCAATTTATTGATATATTTATAGAAATCGTAGTAAGAAAAATAATATCTCTTAAACTAAATATGAAACATTTGTTGTTTATTTTACACTAACATGTTTCACTTCTAAACTACTTATGCAATGCTGATTTTTCAAAAATTTGAATCTACTTAAATGCATATTTACGGCATGGCCGTCACTGACGAATAAAAAAAAAGTAATGCATATTTAATTGTACTATACTTCTCATCAAATTTGTCTAATGTTTTTGAAACTTTCGTGAACTGTACAATCCCCAACCCGCTGCCTATTAGCAGGTGGTAATGATTTCGAATGAAATGACTTTCTTTCAACATGCATACATTCTGCGGAACAGTCCATGTAATATTATCCACCTACCAACGCCGTACGTTCATTTACATGTCGTTCGACATTTCGATCATTCACGCTTGACAACTGACAGGACAGCAGACTGACAGTGGGGCGGAAACAGAAACACCACCTAAAGCGCCCAAGAAGCTGACATACAGATCCGGCTCAGTATTGAAAGTCAACAACCATTCTTCATTATGTCACTGTTCTAATCTAATATCACTTTCCATTTCCTTACAGCAGTGCGACAGGCGAACGGATATATACAAAGGTTTCAACTCACTTCTTGGAAGCGGCCTTCAAACAGAGATGCTTTGATAAGAATTTTGGAGAAAGAGTACTCTCCCGTATTTCCCGGAGCTACGCACCGAACGTCCTGGGGCCCCAAGGAAAAAGGGAAACCATTAAACAGCACGGAGAAAGGGGCAAGGAGACGCACCAAATTCAACAGAAGCGAACGAACACTGTGATGCGTATAAAATTACGTCAAAATATCAATTTAATGGCTTAACTCGCATCGGTAATCAAATTGAAGCCAATTTTGGGGTACGACGGACCGTTCCGGCGTGGAGCTCTCCGTTCGACCGCATTCAAACGACCGAGTGACAAATCGTGCTGGTATACGGGTGTGATGGATATTGTGTGCCTCTGTGTGTCTTTTTTTTGTTTTGCCCCGGTCCGCTGGATAAGCTTTTCCGCTGTTCGGTATCAGCCGGCAACACGCTTATAACCTGGCGCGCTGGCTGATAAGATTAATTTTCCCAATTGCTTTCTTCTCAACGCACGATCGGTGGAAGCTTTTTCCTGTGCTGGGAACAAAAGCCACTGCGCGTATCCGTCTCACAGTGTTCGGATGAATCTATTTCTTTATCTTCTTCTACAGTATGAATAAAGGTAAATTCTGAAAAAGATGATAAAATGTGCTTCCCATGTTTATTTGAATTTTTATAATTCCATTCTCTTAAACAATGCCTTATTGTTTATAATATTGTACATACATAACATACAAAAATTGAGTGAGAAGTGATTGTCCAATAACGTGGTATCAGTAAGTCAAGTAAGCCAATATTTCGTCAAGCATGACCGGCGGAATAGGAGTTGAGTAGGAGAACCTGTGTGATCTTCAAGAGGTTTCGGGTTCTACCACATTACAGAGCTGTTTAGAGGACCTTTACAGAAGACCTAATATGGACTTAATGTAGTTGGATAGTCTGTCCTCACTACGACGGAGCGGTCGGGATGGGATTTCATTCTCTGTCACCAGATTGACTCATAATAACACTTTAGAATGGAATATACCTTGATATGCAGTATACTTTTATTACTATTACAAGAACAAAAAACAACCTTTTTTGGTTTAGCTGGAAAGCTGCTGCGGACTGATCAGGGCAACAAATTTGATATGAAGCCACCAGGTGTCAGTGGCAGTTTTCACGATAGGCGGAACATGCAACCGCTAAGGACTAAGTCGGTAGAGAAGTACCCCTGATTATCTCATACTTCTCCTATTGGGAATTAGTTTAGAATTCACTGTTGAAGCTAACCTGGTCACTGAGGACAATCTTTCCAGTACTATCGAAACTCAGTTCCACATATTCCGATCTGGTGTTTGTTTGTTGGTTTGCATGTTAAAGTGGCACCCCCTTTAAGCACTTATGACCTCCAAGTAGCTTGGTTCTTCTCTGGATAGAGTGCGGTGCAGAAAAAGACTGTGTTCGAAGTTCATCAGTGACTAAGGCTAAGGGAACGATCTCTCTTATTTGCTAGTTAGCATAGGTCTAGAAGTTGTTATGCGATGCGCGAGTTCGTCATGGTTTTGCGGATGATATAAATATCATCCGTCCTGCATTTGCCGCTTAGTGCGAAGTATACATTCTACAAAAATGAGATTCCTCAAGAATTGGTTCGATAAAGCAGAAGAACTTTCGTGTTGAAAGCGGTTACATTGACAAGGCACACATGGGGAGCAGATTCGACGCTGATGATTTTCGGAGTACAGTAGTAATCGTAACCTATGAGCTCCATCATTCAGAAGGCTCTATCACGCTGTAAAATTCGGCATATTCCGCAGTCTGATATACCCATTTGTCAATTAGTCCCCTATGGTCTTGGATTATCTTTCGGTGTATTTGTGAGCGGGGCTGAATGGAAGGTTGAACAAAATACGAGAAAACTGAGCATTTTGACAGAGTAGACTTCAGTTTGTTGGAAATTTGATGTCAACCATGAGTGAATAAGAGCTGCCCACGTTCGAGATTTTGAAAACATACTGACGACCCAACAATCTCTACACGTCTTGCTGAACAATGAGTGAGTCAACGAACAGAAGAAATAGAAGTACATAATTATTTTCTACTGTGAGTAGTTCCAAATACTCAATTTCTAAACCATATTTCTGAGCAACTCTACGTTATGCCATCAGTTTGAATCAATTCGAGGAGATAATACACATATTTTTACAGTTTCTTATAAGAGTTTGATTCGCCATATTTATTCGAAATTATTCTTCCTCTAGCATGAAAATGTTAGCCTGAAAACTGCGCTAATGTTAAGTATTATCACTGCCAATTCTTCTCGCACATAATCATAACCATTCCATTACGAGAGCCACGCGTGATTCGTGTGCAAACGCCCAAATTTGGCACACCCGAATCGCAAATGGACGCAATTTTGGCAAACCTTTCTTCCTACACAAAGTTAGGCTCGAATGACTTTACCAGAACACAAAGAACTCATCCATCCTGATCCATCAAACATGGATCGTAATGCGCGTATGTGTATTTTCTTCCCTCAGTTTCGGCTACATATGTATTACTGATATGGAAGGTGAAGGAACCGACGAATTTTATCTCCACCATGACGCACAATCCATTTCCGGTGCCATTAACTCGTTGATTTTGACATTTTTTCGAGAACCATTTGGTGGCGCGTGCAGCTTTTTAACTCGATTCTCTCCTTACCAGTTGTGTTTCTTTTTATCAGACACATGCACACAAACATACACGTGCGCTTCCGGTTTCCAGTAGCAGCAAACTCAATCTACTGGTTGACGAGTCCCGGGGTAACGAAACATCCACCGGAGCGGATATCGAACTGTACGAAGATTGTGGTTTAGTCGCCGACTGCCTGAACCACCAACGGATAATCGATGCGCGGATAAGCGAAAAAGCAATTACAGCTAACAACCCAAAATTCAAATTGTTTATCACTACCACCAGCGGAATACGCAGACGGGTAGTGGGAAAGGTAGTTGCGATGTTTTCAGCCCGTATCCTTCACGTGGCTTTGTTTCGTTCGCGTTCATCTGGGTTGAAATTTGTTAAGGTGAATTGAAAATAATAACGAGCAGCATCGTTGCAAGCTGTGCGGTTGAGTGGAGGACGCGCCGGATATGCTGAATTCTCTTGAGAGAAAAATCCTGCCAAATCGCTGTAATAGAGCCCGCGTGCTGTTTTACGAGCCATTCGCTTGGTTAATCAGTGGAATCGCCCTCGTCGTACGAAAAAAGGTGTAAAGCCTATTGAGGTCCTTGTTGTTTGTTGTTATTGTAAAGTATTTGGATTATATCAAAGATTTATGATTACTGCAAATCTATTTTATTCACAATTTTATGCAAGCTTCACCGAAAATTGCTGAGTTTAGTGCTAACAATGTGAAAATCTCAAATATACATACAGCTCAATTGTTTAGATTAACACCGATTATTGGCAACCGGCACAATTTGGAGAAGGAAATAAGTATACCAAAGTAAATAGTATCCAAATTCTAAAAGTTTCAAACCCCCGCCAATCTTCTTGAAAAAAAACAACAAGAATAGTAAACTCGTAATAGGAGCGTAAAATAGGCGATATCGCCATAAACGATCTTCAATCGGCAGGACCAAGGTTAAAAAAAAAACAACTATTAATAAGTATTAATAAGTTTAGTAAGCCAACATATGGCCGGCATGGCCGAACAGGTCGTTAAGCTAATGATTAAGACGAAACTCCTGATAGTTATTGGTATAAAGTTGAACGACCATCAGGTACCGAAATTGGAGCGGTTCGGTGGCAGAGGAGATAGCGGCGCCTATCTTATACGGCAGGACCGGAGGTCGAATCCCACTTGGGCCTTTCCTCCGTACGCAGGACTGAATACTCTGTTGCGGGTAAATTCAAGTCATGGAAGTCATAAATGGCAGGCCAAGACATCTGGAGGCTGTAGTGCCATATAAGAAGAAGAAGAATCAGGTTCCTGACTGCAGCATTCACTTGTTTACTTATGAATACACATCTTTTGACTTTGAAGTAATACCCCTAGGGTAAAACGTACACACAACTTTCACAATATGGGCTTATCATATCTCCCCAAATAAGTGAATAGCATTTACATAGTTTAGAATAAGGTTGTCCCGTGTCATTCTAATGACATGACCAGCCCAACGAAGCCTGACTCATTGATTACAACAAAGTTGCGTAACTTTAATGAATCTAATCTGTTCTAGAAGAATTCGAAGGTGTCTTCTCTATCGCATTTATGAATATCACTCCAGTGGAAGCAGTATTTAGTAGGAGGTTGTTGTTCCTTTGAAAAGATATTCCTTTATGGGATATAGCTTTAACTGGATTATCCTGTTGCAGCTAGCCCTCAAAGTTCGGAGTATCCGATAACTACGGACTTGTGTTACAGTCAGAATAGCGTTGGCCGGTCTGGTCTCTATCAAAATAAACCCTCAAGACTTGTTCTACTACTGTCATTACTTTGCTTCATGCTGCCTTTTCGAAGAGGCCAAGCAATCTTGGTTTAAATAAAAATATTCTATGAGAAAAAAGTCTTCATGCAGGAATTTTTCTTATCAATATTGACTGCTCACCCTACCATGCCAGCCAACCATGCATATAATATTACGACACCGGTGCTTACGAACGCAACCTCTCATAAATCTAGTGAAATGTAATATTTTCCTATCTTATTCTCCTCCTTCACTCCACCCGGAACCGGCCCCATCCGGCAGATTGCTTTCTTTTCGGAGCACCGTAGCTCACTCACTGTAGAAACTCTTCTCGCTGTGATAAAGATTGTCACGGGCAAACGTGCTGACAAAGGAGACATAAAGCGAGCAAAAATTCAATTCCTGTCCAAAAACCCCCAACGAACCTGAGATCGTTGCCTACCGTAGGTTTAAAGCTTAGAAATCGTTGAACGATCCCTCCATCCCGTTCCGTTTGAAGAAGGAACCCGATTGGGTGGGGAGAACAAGAAGGAGTACAGATTCCAAACCGAACAGGAACCCGCATTTGCTGCTCGCGCTGGCTAAAGTGAAGGGGTTTTTTTGTCAAAATGTTTATGCTTCACCATACCTTGGCACGCACTACGCACTCGACGAGTTTTCTTTGTGATGTTTTATTCCTTTACATTCGAAGGAAGAAGTGCTTTTTCTGGTGTGTGGCTGTATTGTGCCTGCAAGGAAAAGAATAAGAAACGAGGCTTTCCATGCCCGGGGGAACACCCTGAAAGGATCAACCGTTTCTGTCCCTGTTTTTTCCCTCGCCGCATCACGAAACGTGGGTTGCGGGTGCCGCTAGAGGATGCCGCTCAATGCTCAATCATGTCACCATGACGCCGCATAGGAAAAATATGTAAATGCGTATCGGGAGGAATATTCCAATCAGCAGTATTTTTCTGTGTATGTATTTTTTTGCGCTTCTCACAATCATCTCGCAACACCATCTCCCGAATTTCACTCCCCACTCTCCCTTTCGGAATGCTTTACCACTATAGGTTCGGCTTAGGGAAACTAAGGGCGTATTTTGTGTGGTGCCATCCCGCCGGGTTCCCGTGTGCCTGCACACCTTCGCAACGAGTTAGAAAATCGCACCGTTTGCATTATGTGATGTCGCTGAAGCAAACAAGGGAACGCAAAGACCGAAATAAAATCCTACCGAACCGTGCCATTGCGCTCGCGTTTGCTAAAATGAGAATTTGAATTTATTCCCGCAGATATGTGGAGAAGATGTACCGGCAAGGGCCCTGCAAGATGGCAAGCTGACGAAAACTGACGCTAACGGTGGTGGTTATGATGCTGATGGTTATGATACGGTGAAGGTGGTGGATTAAGAGGAGACCGAATAATGCTGGCTTCAGGTGAAATTTCATATCGTCCTTGAGAACGACAACATGCAGTATAATAAGATGCATAACCAACAGATGCTGGACAGAGACGCACGTTTTCATGCCACGAGCAGTTTGACAAATGTAGTTTAGGTTTTGGGCACATAACTAGAATGGACAAGTAGTAATTGAATTACTCACGTTCCATTGTGCTATGTTTCACTCTCGGATGGACGGATGTTTGAGTGTGTTCGAAATGTGGGGCAAATGTAGAAGAACTCTTCAAATAAAAACATCAGATAGGTTTGCACCTCAAAATGGATTTTGTATAGATGTAAATTCGTTAAGAATATGAGGTTTTGAGATGAATCGTTCAATTCAATAATCATCAATCATTAATTTAACCATGTGCCATTTAGGTTTACTTTTATGTCAAAATTGTTAAAATTTTGGATTTGGAATTAGGCAGAAATGGATTGTCATATGGAAGACTATTTTAACATGTTAAAGATACTTAATATACCCTCAACAAGCATTCATAGTTGGTTATGTACGATTTAGACAACTAAAGAGTCGACATGATCATTAGTTTTTCGTACAAAAAAAAAACCCGTTCTTAATCCCTGCATTACCGATTCCTGTTGAGTATGCAGCAATAGATAAATGAAAAAATCAGAATTAGAAGATCCTTCCAGATTTCTGACTCAAACTTAATACGAAATTCTGGAGACATTCCTGGGATTATGTAGATCATCTATACTTCAAACTTCAACAACTCAACTTCTGAAGTAGGAGTAGATTCAGATATTTCAAATAGTTTTATACTTCCAAAGAAGAATGGTGTTAGATACTTCAACATCTCTTAAACCCTCCTAACCAATCCTTCATTCATAATCTTACCAAGGGGCTGAAAAGACCTCAAAATTTCAAAACCTTTCAAATTTTAAAAATAATAACAAAATCTATAATCCAAAGTAAAGATGTAGTAATGAGTATTGCGGTAGAAGTTTATTTCTAAAACATCATAGTATAGGTCTATGATTAAAAAAGAACACGTAGGCTGTAAAACATGCCTTGCAAGGTATCGCTTCTAAAACGCTACATTAAACTACTGATGAGTCAAATCGATCATTTGAGTTCCATTATCCTGAATACACTTGAATTCTCACATTGAGAGTTCGTTGCAATAACGCCCTCTTGCTCGTTTTCGTGCGAAAAGTAAAATCTACCATAATCCGCTGATGAAAAAATACTCTGGAGAATCTAATTAGTAAAGTCGTCCTTGGTCATCCACGACACGAAGGATTACCTGAAAAGGCCTCAACAGGATTATCTAGTAATGTGAAATATATTTTATAAACAAAAATTACTGAATGTCATGCCAACCTCAGAGTAAAACAATGTTTTGTTTTTATTGGAATGAAAACATATTACACTCAAATATTTTTACTCGTTGAAAAGAGTTCAAGATATAATAAGTGTTTGGTTAGATCGGCTCCAAAAGATGTGTTGCATTAGACATATGCAGGAAAATATAAATAGTAGAATAAATAAGAACCACTCATCTAACCCTCCTGCCCTAGCAACGGTCGGAATCACATCAACATCGAATCCTTTGAGCAATGTCTTCCGAAAATCAGCTACACCACCCGCTACGTAAACCATTCCGTGTCAAATCCTTTCCCATTTTCCCATCTCTCTATTTCCGGTAACAGCGGGAACACAGCATCGCATTTGGCTGCTTTCGACAGTGTAAAGCGTATACCGTGTAGGAGTATCCGATCTTCGATTCTGCGTCAAGCTCGGATCAACCTTTACGCCTTTTGATGTTGCAGCCATCTCCATGCCCATGGGGGGGGGGGGGGGGGGGGGGAGGAACAAAAATGGGAACCTGCCGCACCCAAGGTGACATGAGCGAAATACAAACACATACACACACACACACATCACATGCTCATGTGCGTTGGGGGTTGAGATATGTAATCGCTTGATCGAGTATGTGCCGCAGAAATGGAAGGAAATTTGCATTTTGTCGCACGTACGTGCGTGCATGCGCCTGCCAGCACCCGCCTGTAGTTCGCCATGTCACACGAACTGAAGTGAATTTTTTTTGGCGTTGAAAAAAATGAAAGGACACGTAAACAGACATACGTACACTCTATGCTCTGGCAACTGGGGGAAAAAAACATTCTGGCACATCCTTTTTTTGGTTCCTTTTCCAACATGTGTGTATGTGTGTGAGAGAGGGTGTAATGCTCCCCTCCAAAAGAAAAAGGACATTTGTAACATTTTCAGGCGATGGAAATTGGATTTTGACTTGCCACAGCTACAGAGTTTCGTTTCATGTTTCCGTCCGTTTTTTGCGTCTCCATCTTCCGAAAACTGTCTTTCCATTCAGTTAAAAAATGAAAACGGATCAAGCTCTTATCAAATGCGCGTTATAATAAATTGATTTTACTTTTCTGACATCCTTTCAAATGTTACAACTTGCAAGGAAACCTATTTGCGTGGTTGCCTGGCTAAGCAAATCCTTAAGATACTTTTGACGTATAAAAGGTACGTCCTACAGTAGAATGAAGGAGAGAAGTTAGCTCTACTTAATTCTCACAATACAACTTTTCCCACGAACCAAAAAACATCGTTTTTCCTTCTGAACAGTAAACCTAGAACTAATATCTACAGTCACACACACACCAATACCACGACAGCTCCAACTAAACAGGAGGCCCAACTTTTCCCATCAACACCTGTTGAATCGATCGTTCGGGAAACGCTGGCTCCGACGTCTCATTTTCCAAATGCCATCCCTAACCTAGAAACACAATTTTCCGACTGGTTCATAATCTGTTAGCGCTCGTCGCTCCTCTTCGCCCGACCCGATTTCCAAATTAAACTCATTTAAACATTGCAAAGACAAACAAAAAACCCCCGCACTCGTCGTACTGTCGAGACGCGCCCAAGGCCAAGACGTTCTCAAGGATGAAAGCATGCCGGAGCGAGTGTCGTCTTTGGGAAGTTTTTATTTTTGCACTTTTCCCGGTTTGCAGTTTCATTTCACATTCTCTTATTTTTCCCCCCGAATGAATGAATGACTCAGTGTTCGGCGCTTAAGTGTTGAGGCAACTACAATAATCGTACACTCGCACACCAGCACGATGCGGTGCTCACCTGCAGTGGGAAATGCTACTGGCGGAAAAAACCCACCACACTGGAAGCTGCATTTTTTGCTTATATCGCAAGATAGTGGCATGGGGAGGGTTGGATGATGGAGTAAGGAGAAAAAAGGAAGACGAACAGCCGTGATAAATGGTGAATCTTGGCGCATATGCTTTCGCCCGTCCAACTACTGCCGGCGGTGCATCATTTCCATCTTCGCGCACCGCTCGCTAGAGTAAACTCTCATTTTCATCCACTTTTCCCATTCATTTTCATTACCGCTTTTCTGCCCCAGAACCGCCAGCGTGTGCTAAGTCTGTTTCCTGAAAGCAAACAAAAAGAAAATGAGGAAAACCGCGTCAATGAACTCGTGCCGGAATCCACTCTTCCCCTTTTCACCCTGTTTCCTGATCCTTCATCAACCCCGCCATGGTGACGAACACTCATTATAAAAAGGGAAAAGACACGGCCATGGCCTTAACCACCGAGTTGTCTACACCGGCTGGGTGTGTTTGTGTGTGTGTAAGGGTATGTTTGAGAAAATGCTGTCTTTGCGATGAAACGACTAGACATCCGCGTCTAGTTCGTACGAGAGACACAAGCCAAGCAGCTCACCATCAACCGTACTGCAGTGCGCAGTTTTCCCTTTGATAAGCAGATACACATTCCGACGTTTTCCCGAGCGAGGGTGAAATTCATTTTCATTAAGGCACCGTGTACTCACACACAAACGCCGAGTGGCAGTCACTGGCGTTGTTTTCTTCTCGCTTTGTGGGGAATGGAGTGGGCACGTCCTATTTCCACGAACAAGGACACGCGAAAAAGCGAACGAACGCAGCCAGTTCTGCAGGATGCGTTGTCATTAGCGATGCGTAAAGACAGACAGGCAACAGGCACAAGGGGGTCCATGGGAAACTTTTCAGCCATTCCAACCAAGCCTGATTCGTTTCACCGCTCTTTCTCGTTCACGCTCATCCCTTCGTATCGACGATCCCCCGTACGGCATTCCGCAACTTCGCTAATGAATGAAGCGAGGGAAGGAATTAAACTTGACCTAGAAAATTATGCCCGCCGGTACAGCGTACTCATTTCGTCCTTGGGAATCCGCCCACTGCCACTCATTATATATACGCGCGCTCCGTTCTTCGCTCTTCATTATGTATGTAAATGTTGGCGTTTGTTTTTCCGCGCGAATTTTCCGACGGCAGTCGGCGCGGTACGGACGTTCGTACGCTCGTGGAGAGAGACGTTTTACTTCTGCTTATTTTCTACTGCGTTTCCTTTTTTTTGTTTGTTTGTTTTCGTTTCACCGTTCACCGGCAGGACACGGTTGGAATTAAGGAAGTGTTTTAATCAGCTGTTTCGGTACGGTACGATGGAGTTTGCTGGAGCCGGTTGAAAGTTTTTCATTCATAAGAGGGTAGTGCCTTTTTTCTGTTTGTTGAGTTCACCCCAGTTTTTTGGGGGCGAGATGTTCACAGTAACGAACTGTGATGGAACGAACGGGAGGAAAAGTTAGTATTTGTTTTGATTCCTGCACGTGGTAGTGAAAACTGGTTAATTGGACAAGTATAGATGAAGTTAAGTACATGCGCAATATTCCTGAGCGAAATTGCGACTTCAATGATAAATGGTTTTATACAATGTTAATGTGTTTTAACATTAAAAGTATAAAGTTTTTCATTAAAAGTATAAAGTGAATTATGAAGATCTTCTGAGGAATAGACATATTTTAATAGTTATTGGAGATCGCTTTCTTCGCAAGAATAAGAGAAGAAGTGCATTAGCTGTAGTAGAGTTAAAAAAATAAATTTTGGCAAAGCATATGTACTAAAAAATACATAAAAACATAGTGCATGATACAGTAATGTATTTAAAAATGGAAATATATCCTTATTCAATCTAAAGCTCTTTTGAACATTTTCTTTTAAATGATTCATTTGATTACATTGGGACTACTGCAACACATTAAGCTGCTGTTTGGAACATGCTCAACTACATCCATCTTCATCCAATCCATCATTTGTCGGCGTATTGTGTCACCGTAGCACGGGAAACTGCCATTCACTTCGTTTGCAACAAATTGGGAAATAAAATAAAAAAAAACAACATTTCCATACGAGTCGTACCATAATATCCGTTCGATTTGGATTCATCTCAATGCGCACATGGCAACATTTTATCAAAGCTTAGCCTGGAATGCCACTTTTATTTCTTTCTATTTTCTTACCCTTTTCATTCATTTCCTTTCTTGGCAGGAGTTCGTAGCGAGCTAGACGCGTTTCGTATTATCCATCTTTCCCGGGGCAAACCGGGGGCGAAGGAATCTTTCGAACCCGTACAAAAGGCTCAAGATCTTCAACCCGGGCACATACCCAGGGCGTGGGTGGGTTAGTGAAAGTAGCGAGAGTGGAGTGGAAAATTGGAATTCTAATATTTGAAAATTTCATCATCCCGCGCGGTACGATGGCTCAGACGACCTTTCGTTGAACGATTGAGCGTGGGGATTTCTTTTTCCCTCCACCCAGCTCGGTGGGAGAAAAATGTGGCAAAATACATGCGCATACAACTATAAAGGAATGCCGCCCCGTTTTGCTACTCATCCATCCCGACCGACCGACCGAGCGAAAGATGGGGCACGTTGTGCAAAATACAACCCCATTTTGCTAACGGGCTGCGTCGCATCGTTGTGTGCTTCGATTTTCGTCTTCCACTAAAAGCTTGCCCTTCCGTGCGTGCCCACCAGCCCGGGGTGAGGTGTTACGGGTGAGTTTGATTTCCTTTTGTGTCCTGTCAATCCTGCCCGGTCCATCAACCCAGTCCCAGCGCCGTCGGTATGTCCCGGGCCAAAAACCCCGAAATGAAACAAGACATTTTCGTTACATCTTAGCCCGGTTCCCCAACAAGCTTCACGTCTTTTGGAACGGGCAGAGAGTTATCGCAAAAAAGGAAAAACGAATAAAAAAACACCATCAGGGATGCGGCCTGAGCAACCAGAGGCAATAAAAAAGGATAACCGAATATTGTACATATCCCACCGTTTCGCTTAACACACGGTACTTCATCCGTTGCCCGATTCGCAGCATCCAGTGATCCATTTCCAAAACGAAGGAGAGTGTCAGCAGTGGCAAAACCGCACACGCGAGCACATATGAAAAGGTACTTGAAATAATGTACATGAATAAATCATACATCAAATAAGTAGTGTAACTACGCCAGTGTGATCGAATGCAGGAAAAGGGATTTAGAAGACAACCTAAAGGATGGGTAGAGTTCAGAAGGGAGAATGGCAATATATTTTCTGATCAGTCCTTTTTCGAGCCGTTTTCTTTCGATTTTTTTTTGCAGATATTTGCCTTGCAATTCAGGACTGAAAATGTTGATGCAGCCCTATTAGACCAATTCGGCTTTGTTGTTCAATAATGGGTGTTTCTTACCAAAAGGAAAGCATGTGATAGCAGATAGTGATGCTCTCCGTTAGTAGCTAGAAACACTCCTACAATGTTCCGAGTTCACCCGGGAAAAGATTTGTGTTTGGTTGTTAGGAGAAGAATGTGTATCACAACCAAAAATTTATAAGTATTTTTTGGACAAATTTTCATTTTTTTTTTTGGACAACAAAATTTCAATTTTTTTATAATAGTAACATTTAAGATATCTACCGTGAATAGAAAAATTCTTCAACAATGCCTCGTATCTTGCTTTGGCAAAATAATAGTTGCTATACTTAGAAGTATAATTTTAATGCCATTTGGTCTACGTTTTTTCCTATGCAGCTTCTTGGTAATATAACAATAATTTTTATAAGTTTGATGATTGGATATTTTTCGTCAAATGTATGATGGCAAACACATAAAAAACAAAATCCCCAAAAATGTTGAATCTAAGAGCTGACACCTTCTTGTAACGGAACATTAAATAATAAAGAATATAATTTCGTTAACAACTATTTATATTTTAGATAAATAAAATGCGATTAAACGTCATCGGTATAAGGATATGCAAATTAAGATAAAAACGTTAGAAAAAATACTTAATTAATAGTTTGATAAAACTCTCCCAGTAAATGCAATGAAATATAGGATTTTAAATTTAATCTTCTGAATTAAACTCATCGACAAAGAAACCAAACCAAAGAATTAATAAGTATGTTAACAGATTCTGACGATTTTTACAACAACCGAGTTAGATTAATCATACCTTAACACTAGGACAACCTACCAGTCATTTTAATAAGTTTTCGATTTTTAATGTTAATCATTTTTTGCAAGTTTTTTTGAATATTGCTTGGTTCTAACAATTAATGATTTATCTAATCATGTATCTCTGTTAACTTGAAAAACGAAATTGCGTCCTTGGTAATGGACAAAATTTATGATTGTACCACTTCGACTGGCCCAGTCAAAATGAATGCATATTTTTGCGGGTGGGTTAGTTCTACCAAATAGATTTTTTTAAATCGTAATTGTGTACTTTGTTTCCAACGTAAAACAATGTTATTCATCATTGTTGTGTTATATATAGATGCAAGATCTGAATGAACTATTCCTGGAAAACATTCTATGACAGGTGCACCGCAATATTTCATATTTCGTCCGACCATTAGATCGTTGAGTAAAGATTTTTCCTGCAGCTATACATCACACCACACTGATAGGTAAAATGGTTTTACGTTGGAAAAGACATATATGCTTAAGATTTAAAAATGAAAACAAATCAATCCTATGGAACTAGACATATTTGCCCGTAAAAACAAACCGTCATTTTGACTGGACGCTCTTTTCTTATGCTGGTCGTTCTAGTGTCGTCTATAGGCCTCGTTTTTCAAATGTTTCTCTTTAGAAACAATTGAATACTTCATAAATGTATGACAATTGGTCGCTGTTAAAAACATTTTAAAGATTCTTTCTCATTTTTAACTGCATTAAAATTAATGTTTACTGATGGCATTCTGTTCGAAGGACCTAATCCCACTATCTAATTAATTTCAATCTATTTATCTTCATCAAAAAAAAAGACCAACACATTCCAGATGATGTGAAAAATTTTGCCTTTGACTAGTGAAAAGATTTCCAGAAAGAAGAAAGCTTTCCTTCGGCAATTCTGTGTCTAGCTGCGTTTCGATTTGTTCCATCAATCGTCCCACACGAACACTAGCATGTACACCCACATTGCTCCACGTCTTCAATCCATCACCATCAGCAAAGCGGGAAGACACCATTTTATGTACCCCTGTCGGGCCGGTTGAGTCACACTTCACATGTGCAGAAAGAAAGCACAACCCATCCCATCCCACCCAACCCGGCGGCCGTGTGTGGTGGTCGATTCCGATCCGCGATATCAATCGGGTTTTCCCGAAGGGTGAATCGAACGCTGTCTTCGCCGTCGGTGCTGGCGGATGCGAAAGAGCAGCCCAACCAATGTGATACCCCCGAAAAAAGGTTCGATTGTGGTGAAAGCCATGCATGCGAGTGTGGAAAATAATGATGGCACATGTGTGTATTGGGCAAGTTTTCGGCTGCGCAACAAGGTTGATAGGGGGATGTGTGTGGGAGGAAGGAGTGTGTGGATAACATGTCTGCGCACCCGTTTCTACCCGACTGGATAGGACCAAGGATTCACATTCGAATCCACTTACGATTGGATGTTCCGTCTCATTCGCGTGAGTGTGAGTGCACGCCGTGAAAAGCGGTTAGAAAAGAAAAAGAAAACATGCGAAACCACTTCACGTTCAACTCACAACGACATGCACGTGTAGGGTTGTATGCTAAGGAGGGTGCAAAATTCGTCCTATTTTGCACACAGGAAGAACCCGTCGGTTTGCTGATGTGAGTGACTTTTTGCACGGAAAACGAAAAAACAAACAAAATCATACTACGTGAAGTGGAAAACACCGACAACCCGGTGCCCGATGTACGGGCACACATTACGTCCATCATGTCGAAGTGGTTAGGCTTTCCCAGCGCACGAAGGGCGGTAGAACGTTCACAAGCCCTTTGACAGGAGACGAGACTTGGCGGTGTGTGTGTGGGTGCCTTATGTACATCATGGCTTTCTTACATAGTGCTGCGGCATGGTGAACCAGTGTCGCCTGATTGCCATACATCGTAATCATCATCTCCATCGTTTTGTTGGCCTCTTTACGTTGCGCACATGTCCGGGAGGCGAAACTCCTCAAGCGGATCCGCTCGGAAGAACAACGAAACGAAACGAGCAGGATAGCGGACGAAAATCAACGAACATTTTTACCGAAACCCCGGGGGAAGCAAGAAGGAGAACGGGAAAACAGGCGTAGCGAGTAGGAAAAACTGTGCGCGCTACGGTGGAAAAGCAGCGAACGTAAATCGTCCTCCGCGTTTGTGTGAGTGGTGTGTATTTTTTTCTTGTTGCTCTCAATGGTCGCGATACGAAAGGAACAAATCTCCGGAATCGAACACCGACGAACACAGTGGTTCGCCTTCGTATAAAGGAGGTGAGGATGGCAAGGGTCTCCTTTGCGACAATGTTGGCTCGAGGTAGGGAAAATACACCCTATCCGCAAGACGGCTCATCGAGAGGGGACACATTTGCGAAAGGATAAGGAAACTCGGAGCCGTTTACCGAGTTGCGGCTACGACATGTACGAGAGAAAGAGAGCGCAAGCGATGGAAAAACGAACGGAAAAAGGAGTGATAGAATTTCGCAAAAACGGAAACCATCCAAACCCGCGAAGGGTGGCGGGTGGTCTTGCGAGGACCGCCGACAACGCAAAGAAAATGGAAACGGCAAAACGGCCAGAAAGCATAAACCAGCGACATGTTTAGGCGGTGGTGGTGGCGACGGCGACGGAAAGAATGACGCTTTTTGATAGCCAAACCCAAAGAAGCGGGTTCGCAAAAAGCGTCGCGACTTTCATTCGTTTTCCGTACGCCCTTCAAGGCGGATCCGTGGAGAAGTTTTTCCACCTTCGCAGCGTTCAGCACGGTTGCATGATGTGTTTTTCCTCTTTACGGATAAACGTTGGTATATTTGGTGGAAATTCTTGTGTCACTCGTTGTGAAACGCAGTTTTGCTCAATTATCTACATAGTGTAATTTTTTAACATAAACCTTGAAGAAAGAGACAAAACGCTCAGTGTAATGAAAATGAGAAAAGCAAAGTGAAGGTGAAAAAGTAACACTAATTTCTTTAATAGTGTAATGCGAATCATAACATTCGAAGAGTCTTCATGGGAGTCGCACCAGCACGCGCCCAAGTGTCTCCCGTCGATCCAAGCCACACTCATCCGGGCACGTTCATTTGTGAATGAAAATCAGCTGTTCGGAAAAACACAAGGTAAGGAGGAAAAGTGCACGACCAGCGCGGCGCTAATTACTATCCGCTCCGTGATCTTGTGTGTATGTGTGTGCGTGTATATATGGGTGTGTTAGTATGGGTGAACTAAATACATGACGAAGGATGAATGAAACGCCGAATGATACGAATGGCTCCGTATATATGTGTGGGTTTGTTTATTGTTGTGTTGGTTGCGAAACGAAATAGTATAGTGTTTCGCATGCTGACACGTGTGTTAATAAGCGAAGCGTTTGTTTCTTTTCGGGGGTTAATGGATCATTTAAATACTTTTAAACTGCGAAATTGTGCGTTGGTAGTGGTGTGTGTACACAAAATTAAGGATTTTGCATTTTGTTAGATAAAAGTTAATCCCTCAAAATGTCAAATGTATTTCTAATGCCTTTCTATATTAATGGTACTTGTTGGAAGGTTTAGATTTCGTTTTAGAATTTTGAAAATAATTTAGGACGTAATTTGAACATATTTGATTTTAATAAAAAAAAATGAATGAAGTAGTGCATGTAAATGTATGGTCACTAAACATGATAATATATAAGCTTGAAAGAGCCAGGCCAAAGTAATCCTACCTAATGCGACTATCCACAACACGTTACTGTCTTTGACGTATTAATATCGAATTTATTTGTCCAATGAAACATACAGTTCAAACGAACCACCGTGCCAATGGGCCGTTTTAGCAACTTCATGTCCTAATGTATTACATTGTTGTTAGGAATTTACTTTAAAAATGTGCAAAACTTAAACTGCCGCTTAATACAAAAAGTGTTTGGTGTAAAACAACAATATTTTCAATAAAACATATAAAACTTATCCAGGCAAGAGATATAGTACACGTGGCAGAAATATACAAATATGTGGAATGTGTAGAACAATTTTGAAATTTCTGTCAATTTATCGCAAGGTTCTTCAAACACACGGGTTTAGCATGAAATGTTTTTATATTTTTCTAATCACACGATTTATATCATTTTTCTTCTTAATGCTGAATAAAATAGTTTTCCAAAAATTTTGTAAGTAATTTTCCTTAACATGAAAGTCACGCAAATGATAGGCATGTATCATACAGGTTATTAGACAGGTTAAATATTTAAACAAAACGTAGTGTAAAAATAACGTAAATTCTTCAAATATGTTTAACAAATTAATATTCTTTTTACTACAATAGTCGCGATGTTTTGGTCGCGATGTAAGTAATCACCAAGTAAGAGCAATCTAATGGCTGCTAACGTCTCAGAATAATTTACGAGAGTTCCTTAAAGGTTTACTAGATTGATCCTCGAACAAACTGGTTAATCGATAAAGCCAAATATCGCAATTAAAAAAAACATCAGTTAAAATTTTCTATAGCTGGAGCATAGTTCCCCAGGTTTCCTTACTATGTAAGGTAAAACAAGCATTAAAACACATGACTACCAAATTAATGAATGTAAAAATATTTGGTCGTTTGAAAATTTTGTTAGATGAATGTACTGTTGGATGAAGCTGTTGTACCTTTCCATTCCTAGATTCAACTGCTTTGTTATTATGTATTCATAAAGTCACTACGTTTCTTACAATATATTAGAGATAAGAAGTTTTTACACACACGCAAAAATAATTCTCATCAAACCTGACACCGAGAGCAGCAGTTGATGAGCTGTTTCGAATTGTTTGCCAACCAATTCACAAAACCAAACCACACACTCGCACTCAAAACACAACCGGCACGGTCAAACAAAAGCTGCACCGACCGGCAAACAAAAACAAACACTACAAGCACACACCGTACAATATTAACCACCAAAAAGGGGGAAACAATTCCCATTTGTTTGTGCTGTTGCATCTCGTCCAAAAACGCACCGAATGATTTCACGCACCAATTTCTCATGAGAGGGCACACACACAGATCACCCGTGAGATGATTTCCCGCATATTATCCTTGTGCCGGTAAATGTGCGAAGATCTACGGAACCCTTTCGGTAGTGGCAGGTAACAACGAAACTGAAAAAACACAAAAAATCTGCAGGGTCCTAAAGACGAAGATACTTTCGGTATGATCCGCGATCCGGGCCACATCAGAGCCCCGTTGTGCGCGGATAGGGCACTGATCTGTCTGTGCCCGGTGGCAGGATTCACCCGTGCTATCGCAACACAGCAATCGTCCCGTACGTTGCGAAAGGGGTTAAAATAATAATAAATTACACATGCATAAATTATGCGTTCCTTTCCACGGTGCACGGTGGCGGTTTGTGTGCAATGAAGCGTTCCGATTCATATTATTACTTTTTTTTAGCTACTGCTGTTGCTGGCCGAGTTTGCGAGTTGCTCCCTGCATGCTGGGAAGTAATTTCGGGATGGAAACAGACAAGGACGAGGTACCCTCTCGTTTGCGTATCAGATTTCTCGCTCTTGCATACCAATGGTAGGAGCATTTCGTTTTTATGTTTTGCAAACCCAACCTTCCCGATGGACGATTCTCATTGCTGGTCGTCATTATTCAAGACACATCTTTCGCATGGATGGAGTTTGATTTTTCATTGCCAGCCTGGCTGCGGGACAGCCGTTAAACTTACCGGCATAGTGTTAGTGAAACGGAATTGCAAGAAGAAAAAAAGCGGTTGCTTCAGCGTATGCTAAACAAACTGAAAAATGAGTTTCAAATATTTTAATGATGTACACCACGTGTGTTTATGCAGGCTATTGGAAATGCAAGTGTGTGCAAAAACACGAACGAAAACAGATTGTCAGACGGGTGGACCAGTGATCATCATTTATTTAGATTGACATTAAACAATCGGAAGGATTTGTGCGGATCGACGTACAAATCCTTTCGGTGATTAATTTCTCGATTCTGTTGAGGGCTTTCTCATGTGATTTGTACCCATTAGGTAGCTCGCTCAGCAGTTGCTTAATCATTATTAATATGTTTTTCCTCAGCATGAATGATAAAGTATATCGATTTGTAGAAATTTCGTTTGCATGCCAGCATCGAGTAAAGTAGACATATACAGAACGCAACGAACCAAGCCCGGAAGCATCCGGGATTGCACGTTGAATTGACATCCGGTTTCGCTACGAAATCGAGGGTTTTCTTCCTTTTTCCATACCGTCCTTAAGCACGGACATCCTTCTGCTTTGTGCTGTGAGCATCCCGTAGAACCCTCGGCGTATTTTATTCACATCCTGTTGATGGGCTGTTGCTTTTGTTGAGCTGAGTTGATATTCAAATTGTGCGCGACACATTTCGGTACAATTTACTTTCTCAATTGTTAAAAAGGTGTGCATACTTGAACGAGAAAAGAAAAGTGAAATAAAATCAAAAGCAAGGCTTTCAAGAGGCATCAAGAAACCGCAGAGCAATGAAGTTTCTAATTTCATATGGTCGTTAAACGAATTATTTCTAAATAATATATAAAATCCTTCAAATCAATAGAAAAAACAGCCATACTTTCTAACCCCCTTCTCGATTAATCTGCATGCAAATATTAGAATCCACTCTAACGCGCTTGTTAGACAAATGCACAACCTTTCGCCTCTGTTCAATGTCTCACACTTCGAATGTGTAACATAATTACCATTCACATGGCACATGTTAAACATCAACCACTTGATATCCCGCTCCTCAGGGGCCCCATAATGTTTTGCCTCACTTTCAAAAACAATCCACGCTAAAATTTTAAATCTTCAAACGGGTTGAGTTATCGCTGACAAATTATCTTTTAATTGGCACAGCCTCCACAGCCGTCTGAGCTCGCAAAGCTGACTACTGGTCTGCCAACGGTGGCACATTAGGCATTCCGCTTCTCCTCACCTTGCTCTCCCAAACAGCTCGATGGCCAGCATGATGTGTGAGTGCCGCAATTTAGCTGCTTTGCATTTTAATTGATATTTTAATCCACCATCGATCGATTGGCGATCGAACGGTGGTGATTGTAGAAAAGGTCTACTGGGTGTTGTGCGGCGGTGGTGACATGTAACAAGTGAGGCGAGTCCTTCGCGCGATGCAAATCGGTGCGTACATGCCGTCCAGTAAATAGTTAATTGAAACGGGTAAACATATTATTAGCACTTTTCTTGGGCAAGTTGTACTGGTGTGGTGTTTTCGGTTTGTTTGCGAGATTGGGAGGTTTACGGTGGCTGTTCTTCTCTTCTGTTCTGTTCTGTTTTTTTGCAACTTCTAATGGTAAAAAATGTATAGCAGCTTTTAAAAAACATTAAAAAATATGTGTTTTTGAGTGATTATGAAAATATAACTATTTAATACTAATTCATATTAATTTATGTAAAATTATAATTTGAATAATTTAGGAAGATATAAAAAAAAACAGGCAAATACTCAATTTTATTCCAGATCACAATAACGTTTCTTCTCAGATTCTTTAGACTATATCCACAGATCTCGAAAGCGCCTGCAACTGACAACCAAACGTCACGAAGACAAACCACCAGCGAGGTATAGAGTTCCTATGTGCCAAAACAATTCGCTACTCATAGGAACTTCATACCGTGCTCTTGGATTGATCTGAATTCAACGCCAGCATCGGAAACGAAACCCTTTCGCCTCTCGGTTAAAATAAATCGATGGTAATCGAACAATGTCGATATATTCCCCATGCAATCACCACCAAGCATGGGCCAGGTAATGGTGAAAAACAGAAAACATACCTTAGAGATTCAACAAACATAAACCTTTCGGTTCCTTTCCATACACATTTGCTGTCCAATAAATCAACCACGATCAATAAAAGGGATAGCGGAGCGTAAAAATTCTACATACATGTGCATGTGTGCTTTTTTTTTTTTAAATAATGACCGATAAAGTAGACACTTTAGTCAGTACAAACACGTACCCCGGTGCACTATCGCATCCGATCGTATGGAAAACATATGTTAAACCACTCAAATTCATCCCTTTTCGGTTGGTGGAATCGAGCGAAGCACCATAGACAAATGTCATTAAACGCATATCTAATAAATTTCCCGCGCTTCCATTGTTTCTTGTCCGCTTGGCACACCCTTTGTGACCCTTTCGCTGGCATTTATGATTTTGTCTGCCGTTGTTTGCCTTGTGTGATTTTATTATTTTGAAAAGGGGTATCACTGTTAATGCAAAATATTTCGTAGATTTTCCCCGGAAATGCAAAACTCGAGCATCGAAAGGCTTAGGCTAATATCAGTAGCGGCGCATCGACTGCTGACATTAGTTGAACTTCCTTCATGCCGTATAGCATAATTCATTCGTGACAGAGTTTATGAGTATTTTTTCAGTTTCAGATAACAGATACAGATAAGTGGAACAAAAATAACGGTGGATTTGTGTATCGAGTCGGTAGTTTTGATGTTCGAAATTTATTAAACTGTTATATTTAGCATAGTATTGAATTTATCCCTAGTTTGAATGGAAATATTTTAAATAAAGTGCTGTTATCCAAATTGTCAAATAGATTCAAACAATTAAAAAAATTAAATATTTTAATAATATTTCCAAATATTTAATTCAATGAGGCATTAATGTTTTATAATTCTGTGAAATGGAATGAATATTATAATCTTGAAAATTATTAGACAACAAATGCATAGTCTCATAAAGTTGAAAAAAGCAGGATTTAATAAAGAGAAGTCATTCCTGTTAGGAACAGAATCTAAAATGTATTTCTCTTAAAACCCACATAAGAATAAGTTTACTAAACTGAGCACTGTGAAGAATTGAAGAGCATTTGAAACATTTTCTTACACCTGTTGCAAAATATTATAACAATAGACATGTCCAAATAAAGAAGTAATGAAGATCAAATCCTTCGTCATCGGAAAGAATGAACTTTCAACTGATTTGCATTGCCTCTTACTTACATCCTCTGCTGATTTCTTCCAGCCGCACTTAATAACCTTGTTACTTGTTTTTAATCACCATGTCGATATAATAAGTTCTTCTTGTATTTGCTAAAATGTAATGTTGCTAGAGCAGGAAATATGTGTTTATCTAAAAACTGCATCATCTGCACTTCATTTATTTATCATCTTCGCTGGTTATCGGTCGTCAAATCGTTCTTCCTTACTTAATTAACAGTTATTACTGCCATCTGTGGTGACTATTCGAAACCACAATAAACTACGACGAACATTCTTCATTGGTATGTAAGTATTGTTCTGGAGGATGCTTCGCGATCGGTTTTCATCGTACGATTCTAAGTGAAATTAAGGCTATAAGTGTCAATTAACAGTTGTTGAGGAAATCGGTAAATGATATCAACATACATTAATTGGAATCATTTATTATAAACCTCGAGCCGCCAGTACTATACACTCTTATCAATAAATAATACAAATAAATAATTATAAAAGGTGTTTTAATTCAAAGACTGGAAAAATTTTGAGAATATTAATTTAAACCGGATAACGAAAAGTGGAAAGAACTGTGTAGTGAAGTGTAAATAAAACAAGAAATAACAGCTTGACGTCTGATATTGTAACGTGATACGAAATATTTTATCTAGCTTGTGATATTGGAATGCTAACCGAGAAAGCATTCTCCTTGGGCGGATTCAATTCTGTACATCAATTGTTATTACAACTGTCAGGCGCTGACAGGCTCGAATCTTGGCGCCAGGAATGAAAAGCGGCAAATACGTGCCAGGCTACATCCGAACAACTCGGCTCCATACCCGGAACCCATAATCATATCCTTCAAATTCGACCCAACCATGACAAACAAATCGGGATGTATGCAAATCCGGCCGACATTCCGTTCCATTCGTTACCGTCGGCCGTGTCGCATTTCACTTTCGTTTGCAATCCAAATAGAAGTCAGCCGTAGTTTTTCGTACTACGAGCTTTTCCCTTTTTTTTACTTGTTTGTCACTTCATTTGTTCTGTGTTCGGTGCTGGTTGTCGTTCCAGCGGGTCGGTTGTATTGTTATTTAAATTTTTCGCGAATAGAACGCCCGAAAACGCTTGCCGCTAAATTGTGCAATAACTACCAGTGTCGGTACGTGTGGCGTCGAGTTTTGCTTTCCCCTACTGCTTACTTCTTTACAGGTAAGTACAGCCAACAAGTTCGACAGACTGTCGAATGAAAAAAAGGACAGGATGATGCAAAATAAAAAAAATAATAGGGAGACCCCCGAACCAGGCTCTCTAAAAATATGCAAATCAGTTCGCTATTTTTTCTCCTTAATTTAGTTTTGAATGGGGATGCTATTTTATTTTTTCATATTCTTTTTTTCTACACGCTTCTTATTCCCCGTGGACAAACCCGACAGCATCCTTTCGGATGGAAGTGAAAGTGAAAAAAAAGGATGAGAGCATAAAAACTCTGCACACACACAGACGATCCACTGCTAGCGAAAGCGAAAGTACGCATGGGAAAGTGTTCTTGGGCTGTGTTCGCATGTTTGAAGAACCAACACGAACCGGATGGCAGCTGACTACGCACATTTGGTGCAACGGGCTGAACTCATTGAAACGAAAGGTAAGTGCTTGTAATGTTGGGTCGCGCTCGTTTGTCCCGATCTTCCGAACGGGTTCCGATGTGCCGGTTGATCGCTACGAAGGATTAACTCCCGGCAAACCTCAAGAGCCGTCAGTCGTGGGGACATCACATCAGTCAGATGTGTTTTACGATGCTAATAACAACGGCACGGCAAGGTCGTGTATCCGTTCCCAGTCTGGCGATGTTAATTTTATGCAAATTTCCATTCCAATTCCTTCAGCTGTCTCCGGTTCCGGGAACGGCGAGATTTGCATAAATTTGGCGCGATTAGCACGTTTGTTGTTCTGGTTTTTTTTCTTGCTGAAGCTGGTAAAGAGTGCCGGTGTTGGCCGAAATGCGTTTTTCGCGACGTTCCTGTCAGCTTCCTGGCATTTCATGCATGTACAACGATAATTGGGCTCGTATGCTTGTTTTCTAGAGGCCGCGTGATGCTTATAAAGCACGGCAGTGGGTTAAACTTAACGGCAGGAAACACGAGAAACGTCAATTTATGAAGTGTTTAGCGTATGTGAGCGAGAGTATTTATGTGTGGTGATTTTTGTTTTGTAAGGGGAAGAATCGAGGGAGAATAGAACCGCCATGTCAATCATTTGGCGTTAGTAGTTCGGAGTACGTATGTGCGATTGCGTTTACCAATCGGAAACAAATGTTCGATTCTGTGCGAGGGTGACACATTTTGCCACCCCGTTTTGAAGCCCATACGTGCTTTCCATATGAGTGTGTGAGTGCAAGGATAGGAATACAAAATGTCGAAATTTCGATTATGCTTAGTTTTCGATTTCGGATGTGAAATAGACGAAAAAAGAATACTCTAATTCTACACATTCTTCGTAATATATGAACTACCATTCAATTTTATTATATAAATAAAGAATAATGGTATCTTCCAGTGTGTCAAACTGTGAATTTTCCTTTACCTCAGTCGTTCAAACTACTGGAGATTCTAGTGTTAAATTTTGTTGGATTTGTATGAGATATTTGTTTTTAGGATAGAAATTTATCTGGGATACAAGAGCTAAGAAAATGCCTTGGAAGACTAAACATGCAATTTTCGTTAAATAAGTTCAAGATTTTGGATTTTCTGTCATGATCTGTGAAGATCTGATATCCTGTGTGATTAAATACTGCTGCAACACAATTAATTTAGTGGCAGGCCTTTTCCTTGGTGAGATTGGCAATCCTGATCTCCTTGTCCTTGTTTATTTTTCAAATATTCCCTCACTTATCCTCTAGCCATTCCTGTTCACCGGACTCTGCATGGTCAGCATTGTTGTTGTGTTGTGTGTTAGGAGCATCTTCTCTCATTTTTTTACTTAACTTCTTTTTCCCGTTTCTCTTTTGATATCCTTTTTTGACATTTTCCTTCCGTTATTCTCACAGGATCTTCCCCAATTTCGTCGTAGTTTTTTTTTCTCCTAAAATAATTTTACTTGCCATTTATTAGTAATTAACATTGGAAACCCCACGCGACATTAAATAAAACTATGAAATACGAAATATTATTACCTTATTTAAAATCTGTTAATAAAAACAGAAATTGCTAAAAGTACATCCTGTGGAAATATACATCTTTTACTGCTTCGAGGTATTCAAGTTAAAAAGTAGATAAGAAATTCTACTCGCAGAAACCATTTTTGCACAATCTGTGCGAATAGCAATCAGAAGAGTATGTTACAATAGCAAAAACATCGAACATTTCTACACTTTTTATTTTTGTAATCTGTGATACTTCTTGAAAAATCTGAGATGTTTTCAATTGAATATTCATACAATTCAAAACAAATCAAAATACGCATACAATTCAAAAAGTATTCAATATCTGTAAAAAAACCCACGAAAACAATAAGTACTCCACTACCAAGAAATTTGCAATGAAATATTTTATTTTAACATGAAGCCTAATTTCTTCGTGGTATTCGTAAAAACATCGAAAATTGTGTAAAATTGGATAAGAATATAACCAGTTTATATAAAATATAAAAAAATGTTCTAACAAATTTACTTTTTCTTCCACCGTAAAAAGAAAACAACGTCAAGCTTCGATTTTTTAAACACAATCAACAATATCTCTTCACAACCAACCCAAGCACCCCAGTGCAAAGATCTTTTGCATATTCACAGAACAAATTCCTCATCCGATACTGGTGTGCAACGATAAAAACACAAGCTTTATTGCCACATCGAAAGTTATTGCAGCGTAAAACGTGCTACGTTAAAGTACGCACGCACTGCGCGGGTGCATACAGCAAGAAGGACTGCTGGTGTCTCTTTTTTTGTGACAGCCTGCCGAAAAACAGCTAAAACCATTCTCAATTACTGCCATTACGGTTTGCGACCGAGCGATGATTTTGATAGAATCAATCGAAATGGGGCTTACGGTGTACATAAAAGTCACGAGCAATTCACCAGTAATCATTTGGTTAGAAGGAAGAATGAAATAAAAAAACAGGTGCCATCTGACCCCATCATGAGACTCACACACCTCTTGGAACTTCGAAGGAAAAAAAAAGAAAAACGATAAGTAGCTCGTAAATGTTTCAGCCTATTCAGGCGAAAGGCAATTGCGTGCGACTTATCTGCAGTACTTGTGGAATGTCTTATCATGCAACCGGTTTCCTGAGCTTCTGATAGTGTCTTTCCAGAGCATCAGGACATGGATTGCGATGTACGGTGTGTAATAGGACCGCCATTGTACAGCTGCTAGCACTGTGTTTTTACGGCTGTGACATATTCTCATGGCTTTTCCAATTTTCCCGCGTAATGACGTTCGATTTTTACGACAACTTGCACACACACAGAGTTGCGGAGTGGGTATGGCATGGAGTGGACTTGATTGATGGTAAAGCATCGGTGGGCCCAATATGGGAATGTTTCTGCTGCCTTTCCGACACTCCAGGGCAACTCAGGAAGCAAAGGGTAACGACACACGCTTAAGACCAAGGATATCGTTTGTCCTTGTGTTTTTCTCCTTTTCTCTCTTTACTGCTGATCTGATGCCAATTTTTCCAAGAAAGCAAAAGACCTCTCTAACGATGGAGCAATTTCGGCTCAAAATATCGCATCCATATATCACTAAAGAGATCCGCCATTTCGGATCGGTCGGATACTACGAGAAAGAAAATGCCAGCCACGCGACATAGCCAACGAATCCTGGGAAGTAGGTTGGGATAATATATGTTGCCGTTTCTACCCGAAAACATCACCGGGCACACATTAGGCATCGGTAAACGAGCATCGAGTTACGATCGTTCTAGTGGTGGTTCGTCTCAAATCTTAACTCGTTCTCTTCCCAAAAACATCTTTGTTCGCCAATTCGAACGCCCAGTTGGCGTGTTACATGCACCGACAGTAAGAAACTGCTTTTGACTTCTGCATAACAAAGCGTCTCCGTGCATGAGAGGCAAGATATCCATTTAGGAAAATTGGGAGTGGAAATACACAATTTACTTAACATGGTTCGATAGAATTCTGGCACATTTACAACAGCAATGTTTTCCCCGAACGAAGCGCATGTCGTTAGTATCGCTTACAGCAAGAGAAGCATATCTTATTCCATGGAATTTATACCAGAGCAGGGTAAGAAATTTCACCTCACAAACCATTGGCACACTTCACGTCCATGTCAGTCCACAGCCGGTAAAACATTTTCAACCAAATTGCTTCTGCCATTATGAAATATCGGTGGGGAGTGTGTAGGAGCTGCTTTTCTTATGATTTATGCGCCACGTTACGATCGATTCACCCGAGCCATAATCGATCATCGACTACCCTCTTGGAAACAGGCGGATTTGAAGGCGATTGTATGATAGTGAGTAGATGAAGGAGATATCTGTTGCCACTGGTGTAATGTGAAAAATAATATCATATTGCTACTAAAGCAAAGATTTCCAAAATCATCATTTCCTATATCTTCGATGAACTTTGGTCATAATGCTTAATGTCTATTATACTTAAGTAGTAAGTTGTATGTCGTATTGTAAATAAAATAAAGAAGTATATTAGTTCTACAATAGATCATTTGTAGAGCTGGATTGATTTATTAAAATTTTTGATGAAATGTTGGTAAGATCCCCAATAATTGTAAAAAAAATTGTTCAGCACAATTATCTTGGACCATAATTTATTAAATAAAATTGATTTATTACACATTTTTTAAATTGTTCCATAATTTTCGAACAGAGTCTCTCGGAAAATATCTGAAATAGTGAAGAATGTGTGTGGAATTATTTAAACGGTAATAAGTTCTTAATTGCGAATTTAGTAAATGATACTCAAATTCTTCAGTTGCTGTTCTGCTGCTCTAAAAGATAATCTCCCAGGAAAGTTTACAAGATGACCCAATTTCTTCGACACAACGATGACAATCAAAACAGATGAAAATATAATCCACTTCATTTTCCATCCACTACTATCGTGACTGGCACCATCCGCTACCGTGATTGCCGTGATCAGCTGATGAGCGTAACCGCCGACCATATCGTCACTCACCGTCGGTCCATCCGTCCGGTGCAAAATCATTAGAGAACGCCGAGCAACCAGGACACGATGAAGGGCGTAAAAACACACCCAAGAATGGAACGGAACAAAAACTCATCCCATCCTCACGACCCACCATGGTCTCCACACGCCCAGCAATGATTCATACGCTCGCCGAATGACCTTCAAATCTATTATGTAAATGTTGCCTTCCTTCCGAGCCCTGTGAACCACCGTCGTCCCACCTGGCGACTGGCGTTATTTAAATAAGAGAAAAGTGAAATCACGAAATGGTCGTAATTAAATACAACGAGGTAGGTCATGATCATCAAGCCACCCCGCGTATACACCCGCGTTTCCCGACCAAAAGGAAAACGTTCAACTTTTTAAATACTTTCTGTCTTCGCACCGTGTCTGGCAGGGCGCGGACCCCACGGTTTTTCCACGGTTCTCGGTATTGACTAACCTGCCGCAGGGAGCGGATGACCACGAGAGGGGAAGCAGTTGGTAGGGTGTGAGGAGAACATTTTCTACACTTTTCTCGTGACGTGAGCGTGTATTGGTGTCCTAGCAACCGCAGCGATGGGTGTGCCGCCTGAATTGTCTCCCGCTCGTACCAACACAGTGACAGCAGTGGTGGAAAACTTTTCCTCATTTAAATGGCACACTGCTTCGCAATTTCACCCCGTGCGCAACGTTCGGGGCGAATGAACAACCAGCGAAGGCAGATTCTTGTCACTGTGTGTAGCTGCCGATGTCACTGTGGGAGTGGTGGTAGTGGTGCTTATGTGCAACCATTCCCGGCACATAAGCACGTACAATTACGCTCAAGAGTGCGAAGAGAGCGAAGGAACGTTCGCCATCCGTGTGCGATGATTGCTCAAGGATTCGGCAAGACACGTAAGGATATTCTCAACCACCATCAGTCCAAGGTGACTTTTAAACGTGCTATTGACAAAGCAAATCATTGTCGATGGAGGAATGTTGTTTTTCTGCTGTTATTTTATTTCAGCTAAAAATATATTTAATGCATTTCCGAAACAACGATCGAAAACAGTACACCTAACTATTATAATTTTGTTTGTGACAAAATCGATCTTAGAAAAAAAATAAATATGGCAATGTCATAATTTAAAAAATGAACTTTAATGATTGTTTCTCCCCGTTTTAACCAACACCTTGAAATCGGGCATAAATAGTGGTTGAAAGTTACAACTATCTCACAATAAAACATGTTGTTGTTTGATTGTTTTATAGAGACTTTGGGCTCTTTATCATTATTCGCTTCCTAATAAATCATTTTCATTTACAAAATTATATCGAAAAATATGATATAAGTAACGCTTTAGATTCCTTAGATTTAGATGTTTTGAACTTAGACGCAAATTGTGTTATATGTTTCAATAACTAACTAACTAATTTTCTTAATGTTCAACGTGCGATAACCGTTTTTTTTTCAATCAGGTTACTAATAATTATGATATGTTGATAGTTTTTCTGAAGGAATGTATACGTATTCCCAATTTAGATAGTTTAAACCAAATGTATTATACATTTTATTAAATTTTTTTAGATTATGTATTGTATTATATATATTTTTTCAATTCATGATTACGGCATTATACCGAAACGACTTATTAAATAATTTTACGGCTACATTAAAATTTATAAAAAAAAATCAACTTACTTCAACTTCAACAATAACAAACAAAACTTCAACCTTCAATGATTAAAATAACATAATATAGTAAGAATTGGAGGTTAAAAATTGTAGGTGATTAAAGTTATTATAACTGTTGTTATTAATTTTATTGTAACTAATAATGTTTCTATATTATATTTCGCATTAATTAAATCGTGCAACAAAAAACCATCAATGCTCTCCAAACAACTTCTATTCATTTTATTAGTCACATTTTCCAGTGAAGGATTGCTTGGAGCTATGAATTCTTTAATTTCTCTGACTGAGGTCGCTTTTCCAACCTTCTATGCTTTACTCATTAAAGTTGTAACCTTGAACAACCACCACCACCATTGCCCTAATGAAGCATGAACCGTGCGAAACTCATCCAGAGTCTAATCGATAATCGACCTACAGAGCACACGGTACGTCCCTCTACCATGGCAAAAAACGTAAAAAGAATAAAAAAAATAGAACGTCACGGCCCATGACCCACGACACGATACGCCACACCACACGAACCACTTAGTGTAATGTTTCTAATGAAACCGGAAGCCCACCAAAAGCCCCAGACGTGCCGCAGACGCAAAATCGTGCCAACTCTCCCACTCACTCTAATGAGCGGGTGGTCGGGAAAGCGGGAAAATGAAAAACATACCTCCCCACATACACGCGAGACTGAGACGATTGGGTGGTTAGCAGAAATAAATAAAGCACCCACCAACACCGTCCACGCCTTCCATTCATCCATCCGCAGCCGGGCTCAATTTACATACCGAAATTAATTTCCAACATCAAATAAAATAATCATCGGAACCGAGACGGTCGCAACAGGTTGCGGGCGTGTTCCCGTTCATTCACACACAGCCAGACGGTAGGAGTTTTCCCTTCTTCCAAAACCACGGCAGACAAGGACGATGACGGCGATGATGACGATTACTTCCATTATCGTTGTTCCAAAGTATTTATAAACTCATTTTCCCCGCACACCCTGCACGGAGGGAGGAAAAGCGCGCGCGTGGAAAATCAAGGACACATCATCATCATCGTCGCCAAACCCAGAGGAAGCCGGAAAACGTGGAAAACAAGTGAAAGTAATCCCAACTTCCGTGCCCATTCTTGCTTCTCGCCGCAACCGACGCTCGCCGTAATGAATATACATAAATTTACATAAAAATTAACCCCTGGCATGTTTAACGATCGGACTGAGCGGAGCGCGAGGAAAAGTGGGTTTGTTTTTCTTTGCAGGTTTTCCGGTGCTTTCACAGTTTTGCTGGTTGCATGCATTCTGGGAACAAATTGTTCTAGGAAGGTAAAAGGAAAAAACCTCACGGATGAAAATATGGAAGGATGGCTCAGTTGTTCGATCAGACAATTGGAATGCGTTAGAATTAGGTTGGGAAAAACTTATTTTCATTTTCATCGAGGAAGATAACATGGATTCGTTCGTTCTGGTTAAGGATTTGTCTTTTTGTTTGATTGTTTTGTTTAACTGTCGTGAATGGTTAGATAATTTTGGTTACCATTATTTAAGAATCTGAAGAACTAGGGCTTGTTGTTGGAAATATAAACTATTGGTGAAATGTTATTTAAGTTTAGCAAATGATTATGTATTCAATTATTATTCCTTCATCTTGCTATACAATAAAGGAAATAAATCAAACGAACGGTTCAGCATTTGCAGCCTCCATTGGTTACAATTCCATGTCTCAATAGAGGGCTTTCCATCACAGCATCAAACACATTTTTCCTTCCATAAGTCTTCTTTGTCGTCTTCTTACCTCTACCATTTGGACATGGTTTTATTTCAATTTGTATTTTTTTGTCGTTGCTGCTGTTGTTGTTTTTGGGAGGTTGCCATTACGTTCACTGTACCAAAGCTTACGCCACTCCTAAGATCCCTTAAGCCATGTTAATCGAAACGGAAAGGAAACAAATTGGATGAGGGCTTTCAAAGCCACCGATTTCTGGGCTGCAGCGAGAGATCTTCCGTGTATGGGAAGCGGAGGGGAGACAGGTTTTTGAACCGTAAGGTTGGCGTTGTCTGCCCAAAAAAACTCCAACTCGATTGAAGTTCTGTACAGAACAGTAGCATTTACATGTGACACAGTGGGAAAAATCCGGTGTAGATGTAGAACTTTGTATATGAAAAATAAGACAGTTCTTTTTCCTGAAGGAAAGAGTTGTAATACAAATAAGTTTTTAAAAACATGAATCATACTCCAAATAAAAAACTTTAAAACAAACACATAAAATAAACTACGCTTTATTTTTCACTTTGAATGAAATTAATAAAAAAATTAATTCCTTACATCGTGAAGGTTATTAGTTATATAAAATATTTGAAAATCAATTGAAAAATAAAATAGTATTTGCAGCACAAAATATTAAACTACGTTTTGACCAATGTAAAGTAGTAATATCCAAGGATGCTTTCTGTTGGAGCAGAAAACAAACGTTAGTGGATTTTTTTATATATCTTGCTCCCCCCAAATCGACTATCACAAGAGCACGTTGCCTTTTGCATACTTTCGCTCCATAATCCCACCCCTCGTACTTTACATAATGCGTTCCTCCCCTATACATAACGAAATCCCACATGATGCTGATGGTTAAGGTTCTTATCCAAATGGCAAAAAAGAAAAGCAAAAAACACCCTCTTACACATACCCCGAAACAAAAAAAAACGGATCATCGATTTTCGTTCACTTTTCGCGTTTGGTTCTGCAGAAGACGAACGGCACTTTGAGCTCGACTCGTTGCTAGGACATGCCACCAACATAAAAAAGGGTACACTCAGCCAACAGCAGTGGTTATATTGGTGAAAGCTTATTTAATGCTGCCAACACGTGTACACATCCATCCTTACAGTTACACGTTGGCCCGTCGGTCGGTTACTGTTGCAAAGAAACAACAAATATCGGGCCTTCGGATACCGGGCAGGAGCCCGGATCTGTTCGGAGTTGCTTTTTTGCCGATGTTGCTTTCATGTGTTTCGGAACTCCAAAAAGGACATCCTTGCTTCACGGCGTGCAAGCCTTGGCAGCATCCACTGCACTCGTGTTGCTATTTTCTTTTGTCAAGATTTTTCTACCACCACCAACCCTTCGCACACTTGGTACACTGGCTTGTATCTACCGGTAGGAACCGGGCGCCGAAATGATGGGCCTCCCCGTTTTCCCTGTCACAGTTTCCTCCCTCCTTATAATGTCCGGTCTCGCAGCTTCAACCGGAAAGAGCTGGCACGTAAATCTTGTCCAACGTTCTAACTGCTGCTGCTGCTGCCGGATACACTCAGCTTCGCGAGCGCGCACGCGGCCAAAAATGACATAAGCCGTGGAAAATATATTACCGTCACATTATAGCTCCAGCCTGCCAGTTCCGCTAGTGGGCGCCTGGATCGAGAGTGTAATAAAACACGGCCAGCCCTACCGGCGTGCATGTGTTTGGGAAGGATTTTCCCCCGAAGAGGCACGTATCCTTGCGATGACTCGAGTGGCCGCGGCGTCGAAATGGCTTCCTTTGCTTCAAGTGGCAAAATCACAAACCCCCGCCTATCAGAAAGATGGACGCGGATGAAGCTTTTCACGAAAAGGAAAAAAAAATAACAACGAAAGAATGTTGCCATGTTCCGTTTCGCATCGGGATGCTCTGCTTTCGGATTTTGTTGCTTCTTTTCACGGTACTCCTAAAAAGCACCATCGTTTTTTTGGACCAAAACCTAACCAGCTCACAGCATCGCACCACCATCGCTATTCGTTTCGGCATATCGGCACGGTAGGAACTTGGGGTGTCGACTTAAAGACCACAGCGCGGCAACCATATCCGGTTGCACGATAAGCAAAGCATCCGATTATGATGGTGGAGGAAAAATGTCGGCAAGCTAGCCCAGCTTCCTTCTGCAGAAATGGGTACGACGGTTTCTGAAAAATGATGCGATGCTAGTTTCGTGCGGCATAATCGTTTGGGTGGCGTGTATGGGCGTGCTGTATGGTTTTGTGTGATAAATTTATTGATTTTGAATTATGGAAAGTGTTACCGCTTCTTAGGGAAGAAAATTGGTTGCGCGGTATGCTAAACAGGAGTAGAAATATATGTATTGTACGCGGAAAGTGTCATCATCTACATAGTGGATTTCCTTAAATGTTGCCATCAAGCTCGTTTTTGTTTGATTTCAGAAACGAATTATAATAATCAAGAGATTGGAAAATATTGTTTTTAAAATTTTGCAATTATTTTTTATTTATCATAATACATTTTTGCAAGTAAATTTGCTAAAGTTCGGGTTAACTTCAATAAATTGATATAGTAATGTACTATAACTGTCGAATTAATTTTGCTTTGCGAAAACAATCTGAATTTAAAGGATTTGTAATGTTTTGTGTATTGGTCAGACCGATTTAGAATTAATGTATCACGTAGCCGTCACACTCCTCAATATTGACGAACGGTCCAGATGGGATTCCGGTACGTTCTGTGCAATACCGGCGCCGATATCACTAATCCACCGGTCTGTTGTTAAACAATAGGAATAAACTTTTTCTAAAGGCAACCGTGAAAGTTTAAAATAGTCAGATAATTGTCAGCTTTGAACTGCCTTAGTTTTACCATTTACAGTTCGTTACATCCGTATACTGCGCATTTAGTTCTATCTTAGGGAAAGTAACGCGTGCGAAGCGGTCTCGAATGGGCGGTATTTACCGTTTAATGCAGATGCATTTAACCATGAACTATAGTAAACATAAGGAGCTAGAGTTTACACTAAGTCAAGATTGAAAAGAAAAAAAGGAAAAGAGGGTTAAGGGGAGAGAGAGAAAAAAGCAAAAAAGTGAAATAATAGAATAAACTTTTCGGGTTAAAAGCTGCATGAGAAGAAAAGTCAGTCGTGCGCGGAAGAATAAACACATTGTTTTAATTTAAAACATTTTTTTAACAAATCAAAAAATGTTTACATCACAATGTTTACATGCAGACATAACAAGCTTTGGAAAAGACTATTGAATAAAATATTTAATCAAATATAAGAAAAATATAAATTGAATACATCTTAAATCACTGAAATTCATTAGAGAAATGCTTATTCTAAAAATCAAAAGATAAGACAATAATCGTTTTTTGTTGTTGACTAACAAACGTTTTAGAAAAATGATTCAATCAGTACAATGTTTATATAAAATTTAAAGCATTTTTCATTGCGAAAACTGCAACAGTATCTTCTTAAGCACAGCTTCACTTTTTTTCAATCCTTACATTAAAATACCTATTATGTTACACACAAAACACAATCGAATCCTTTCATCCTGATCAACCATTTCATTCATCATACTCCATCCAAAGTCGACACTCCGTTTGTCCTTTGTAAATCAGAAGCGAAAAAAAACCCTAAGCCATCGGAAAAGATTTTCCACCCGATTGCATACCATTGTTTCGGATTGAATATTTGGCAAATAAAAGCAATATACCAGGACAAAGTAAAAACGGAAAGCAGGGAACCAAATAGCTTTGTCCAATCATCCAGCTGACCCACACGCCCCTTTCGGCCCAGCATGGGTTTGGGGCCTGACTGCGGCTCGGCGGGGTTTAATCCTGCCAAATCCTTTATATACACATGTTTCAGCCATGGTAGATAATAATAAAATGCGCATTACATTGTTGTCCATTTTTGTTTTTCCCATTTGCCGCTGGGCCGTTCGTCCAGGGCCGACTCCATTCTTTAGTCGATTGATATAAATACACGGGCTTTCTGCTGTCATCTGTCACGCAACAATGATTGAAACGCTTCACCTATTGGGTGGCTTCTTGCTGCTTCTTATCCACTTTCTTAAGCTGAGTAGAAAGGGTACATAAAAAACCGCTCATTCCTTGACTTACGTCCCCAAACATACTCGTCTGTTGTCGACCCAAAACTAATCACATGCGTACATACGCACGCACACACTACCCTAAAGCAAACAAACCTTAGCATTTTATTCTGAAGTAAAAAACCAAAACCAGGGAATCCTCCTGAATGGAGGATTACTGCCGGCTGGACTAATGATGATCGAACGGGAATTGATTGATTTTATTGCTTCATTGTGCACGCATGCTTTCTTCGCCATCGACCTTCCGATCAACATTTTTGTTGGCTCATGTTGTGGGGACTACTTGGGGACGCACTGCGGGCGGTATTTATTTAGGAAGTTGATTTATATCTTCACCGGTCCGGCTTTTTCCTGTGTTGCGGATCAAGTGCATGATGTTGCGCTTTTTTTGCGAAATAATTTCTCCACACAAGATAACCCATCCTGACAAATGATAGGGCGGTAGTTGATCCTTTTTGTCAAGAAAATGACTTGACCATTTTTTCTTTAAATAAAATTCATCCAATCAAGCCATAACACAGGTCGATGTTGTTGAGGGACTGTTTTCCTGTATCGGGCTGTTCTTGCCAAGCTGTCCATACTGCACACATTGTACTACAAGAACCCACTAGCTAATATGTCAACGATCCTCTGTAGGGAAAAAGTGCTTCTCATTTTCTTCCTGCTGGAGCAATGCTGGAGTGGAAATCCTGCAGCCCTCTTGCATCAGTGCAAGCGAGGACGAAACTCGTTTCGATGAAATCAATTCACTTGAAAGCTTCTTTTTCGCATTCCTCTTTTGAGTTCGAAAATCAGCGTAACGGAACGAGCGTTGCAGGGTTTCTAGTTGTTTTTCTTCCTTTATTCGCCTCAGTGCCGGATTCGAGCAATTCGAGACTCACTCACTCCTGGAGGGTGGCGCCAAAGAAAAGGGTTGAAAATTCAATTTAGATTTAGTTTATGGATTTGAATTTATTATTCTCTTTCGTTTCACCGATCGAGCAGTGGTACATATTGCCGGTTCGGTATCGATGTTGGTGCACGGTACAGAAGGAGTGTGCGATTCGAAACCGGTGGAAGAATTTCCCGGATAGAGTGCGGTATGGAGCGAGGTTGATTCTTTGCGTTTGCTGGTAGAAATAATGTGAATCCTAAACTGGGTAAGGGAGTCGTATACTAAGAGCTCAAACTTATAGTTTGATTTCAAGATTAGAAAAAAACTAACTACGGAAAAGTACTTTTGAAATCTTAGAAAATATCTATTAACAAAATTTTTATAGAAAATTAACGTAATCTGGATACAAGTTTACACACATTTCTACAAAAATGTTGAACAACCCACAATAGTGAACCCCCTTAGCCAGTGTACGCGAGACAAACGTGAATAGCGTCACCGAAGGATCCGGCACGAAAGAAATACGCTTTCGTGCCGGTTATGCTGGCTCCAACCTATCAGCTACCGAGTACTTCAATCAGCAGCGACCTTACCTTATTACAAATCAGCATACCGTAATACCGACGAGTGCTCAATTTACGGAAAATGCCAAATTGAATGCTGGCATACACATATACATACCGTACAATGTGCCTTCCTGCATCGAAGGCTCTATGCCATGAAGGCTTATCTGTCGATTTTTTCTCTCTTATATGACTCCTGCCAAACAGAAAAAAAAACTCCAATGAAGCTTTAACGAAAATAGGTTCCATGCTGGCTGCCTACAAGTGGAAAGTCGAATACAAACGTATTCAGAATGGAAGGACACAAAGCAAGGGAAAGGTTTGTGGTATAGAGTAGTACTAGGTGACTTCTTAAGGATTGCATATCGATATCGATGTACGAATTCCAAGCACTACGTAAGCATAAAAGCTTTTCAATGGTATCCATGACTCAAAGGCAAGTTATGCTGCACGCGCTCATATTTTGTGTATAATGAAACATAAATTGGGGTATGATCACTTTTTACCAACATCTTTACCTTTATGTATTGTTTGTTTTTATCTTATTATTTTAAATTTTGCAATTCTTGCGAATATTTTCTAAACTAACCGGACATTAAGTAAATCAAACATGGAGAAAATGGTTCTAAACAAATTTAATATGATGTTCCAAACTCTTGAAGAAACAAAAAATATGTCTTATTCCTACCAGTCACGCTACCTGGCAAACATTTACATTTCGTACAGAGGACTAAATGAACCATCTGTTGGCTCCGTTTAAGCCATCACTGTGAAGCTTCATAGTATCCCAGCGCTGGACGTTCGTTTCCGTTTCATGTCCTAATTGCTTCCACACTTTTGACAGTATTGGATTTAAATGGAGCAAATTAGTTTGCATAACAACCTTCCAACCTTTAGGCCAGTGATCGGCAAAAGGCCAGAAGTAATTGTTGAAGAGAGTGCGTTTTAACACCAATAATTACAGTCTAATGGCTGGTCACTTAACGCCAGCCGTAGCAGAGTCGTTTGAAAACACGCAGCAGAAAAGGATAATGGCCATGAGTGACTGTTTGAAGTCATGAGAGGCAAGAAATGCAAAGCGTAGAACAAATACGTTATTTCGATATCCAGTTTTCGAACGTATAACTGGTGTAAAATTTAAACATTGTACGTTTATGGTAGGTATTACGGTGCTTAACAGAATTAAACGATCACCTGTTTTTATTATTTTTAATAAAAGCAGAATTAGAAGAGTTAGCTGACATTGATGTTCTATTAAGTTGAGATGGATAATGAAACACACATTTTGAAAAAGCTATAGAGCAAGAAATAATATTTGCGTTTCATGATGTTTGGGATCGCTTCTATAACCGTTTTTATTACGATAAGTGCCTAAGCGACTAGAGCAGTGAGATCAATTTTAATGCATTTTTCTAACATGCTGTAGTATTTCTGTACCCGTCCTTCGTTCACTTTGCTTATCAATTTATTAATTTTGGGTGTCGCTTCTTTAATACAAACTCATCTTTTGAAAGGTTAACAAAATGCCTTGAGTCACGAAACAATGGAGTGAATACATGCGAATGCAAATATCTGAAAAATCCAAATATGAAAAAGGTAAATACTGCATGGCAGGAAACCGAAAACGATTGAAAAAAAAATACGATAAAAAGTTTATGTTAAGAAGCTTGTATTTTTGATGAATTTTTAATGCAATATCGGAGAAAAAAAAATATTTTGTAATGTGGAGCATTTATGTATGCGGCAAAAAAAGTTAAAGTGCTGGTAATAGTGCCTTTTTTCTAGTATTTTATTATCAGACCATCAATTCCAACTTATTAGACCATCAATTGCAGCTAACTTTTCTTCATCCTCTGTTATTCTACAAAAGCAGGTTCGTATAGTTCTGTTAAGCACTGTACCATGAAAAAGAAAGGTATAAATTTGAAAATAATTCTCTTTTTTGTTATTGTATGACGGCCAGGCCGTATTAGACTTAGTTTACCACGTAGCGGATAGTCAATCACTGCTACGGGGGAGCGGTCCGGATGGGATTTCGGTCCCGGTCTGTCGTGTGAGAGAGCAGCGCCGATACCACTATCCCACCGGGCCGCCAGAAAATAATTCTCTTTAGTGTCGTTTGAAGTTAATTAAATTGATTCGTCTACAAACGATATGCTGTGGGCTGAGAATAAAAAGTAAAGGCTTCGAGTGTTGGGCAACATTTTTCATAAATTCTCCAAATCTGTTTCTTTCCAAACAAACAAAGCTCACACTTCTCATGTTGCTTAGCTTACATCTTTTTTTTAAAAATTTATTCATTTTATTCCCACATCACAACAATGTCCTCCGTTGGGTTCGATGCAACAAATTGTCAATCAATATCATCGCCCGGAGCTCCATCATGGCAACTCTCTAATCTTTTTCACATACTGTCCCCGTAGACAGCAGCAAATGCATCATCCTCCTCTATCCGATTGTTACCATTACTCACCAACGCGCCACCATTTCGGCTTCGGTTCCCTTACAAAAAGGTAAAGCCATGTACGGGAAGTTCTGAACCATCACCCCATCCACAACGTCTGACGAGCATTTCATTTCGCTGAGTACGATCGATCTTCCCCACTCGCGAGGATGTGTGGTTCACCCTCTCGCACGTATGCACACCATTCCCGGTGAAACGGTTTGGCTACAATTATTCCCGCGTTCGATTTTTGGAGTTTTCCACCGGATTTCTATTGCGTGCCAGTGCCTGGGGAACGGTTGTCCACCGCTGCTGTTCCCTGCGTGTAAGGCTGCCACGATGTTACATTTCCATATTTTATCAAATTTGATGTGTTTGCCGGAAGACGTAGAAGCGTTCTTTAGCTATCGCGTCTACTGGTCGCCGGCGCGTAAAGCGTAAGATGATGATGGAAGAAGGTTGATGTGAACCCCTTTCCTGATTTAGGGGTTCGTTTGTGTATAGCGGGACCGAGCGTGCGAGTTTGCGCTTGGACTGTTTGTGTTTGTGTACAATGTACACGCGCGGGCTGTGTTTCGGTCGAGGATATGTGTTCCCTGTAATGCTACTGGTTTGCAAGCGTTATCGGGGGAAAAAATCCAAACATGTGCATTCCATACTTTACCCCACGCCATTCTTCTTCGGAAGGATCTTCGGTGGTGGGGATGGTAAAGGGGTGGTTAGAATGCAAATGGCGAAATGGGCGAATGTACGGGGATGTACGCTCGAATCAATACCCCGAGAGCATCATCTATCAATATTCTGTGTACGCAATTCCCCCATCGGATCACCATGCGAAGATGCGGTGCTAGAGTCTGTTATTTCCCCGAAGGCTCTAGTTGACGTAAAAAATCCCTGACTTTTCGTCTTCACAAAGTTTGAGAATTTTGAAATCAACATGTACTTTCTTATAACTTATCTTGCGGATTATTTTATCCTATGTAAAACTAGAGCTGTTGGCTAAAAACTACACACTATGAAAAACAGCTATTCAATAATGGTAGTGGATTTTGAATAATTTAAAAACTACCAAAATATTATGTTGATTTATTTTGCCTTCTGTTGCCTTCATTCATTGATTTAAATGCTTCACTTGTGAAAGCTATCACTTTAGTTTGATTTTACTATAACTTTCGGTATTTTTTTTTAGTTTTTATTCAACATTTGTATAATTGTTTAGCAGTACGACTTTTCTCCGCCCATTTAAAAAGGAATAATATATTGAAATGTTTTATAAAATTTCTATTGATAATGCTAATCTTTTAGCCAGTAATAGAATATATTCAGATAAATTGTATCAAATAGTGTTTTACTAGAATGTGTCACTTCAAGATTGGTTGTTTAGGAACAATATTTGGAACGAGTAAAGAAAGATTTGAAATAAACCCCTCTTGTCAGATGGAGGAGACACGACAAAAAGACGAATTCCGAAAGAAACATGTAAAAATTGTATAAGCAATACGGCCTGGCCGTAATTAATGAATAAAAAAAAAATGTAAAAATTGTATAATTTTTCCAAATAATTAGCTGTACTGTTTTTTTTTTGTGCTAAAGGATAACCGAGAAGCTCGTCCTTTGTAAACATTTTCTTCCAACAATTGTATTTTTTTCGTTTCCCGCTCAAAAATAGCACACTTTTCGTTGTTTTTTTTCTTTTACTTTTGTTGTAAATAGAAGAAAACAAAGTTATCACTTGTATCACTCCTTTACAATTTTGAAATAACATTAACACTATCACGAAACCATGTTTTCTTTTGCATCACACCATAAGCCGTTGTAATAACACACAAAACTGTCGTTTAACAACACAACACTGAATGTAAATTTAACGAACTTCACTCCATAGAAGGTTGCATTTTCTTAGCAACATTCGCTTCCAAATCCATGCGTGTTGATGACACGACTGCTAATTAATGAATGAAAGCAATTAAACCACTTCCGAAGAGTATAACTGCCAAACCAACCCTCTCGCGAACGGAACAAAAGCATTAAAAAATAAGCGAAAAGGGGTAGAATGGTGTAACGCAAGCAAGGGGAGGAGTCCCATCGTAAACAAGGCTACGCAAGGATCAGTCCCAGCTTTTGATTGCAAACGGAACCGAAGCTTCTATGAAAACGGTACAAAAAGCTACCAGGATGATGATTCTAGTCCTTGCTAGACGAACGGTTTACCGGTTACGGTCTAGGATTATCATTTCCCTCAGGGTAATTTTGGGCGCTGTGACAACGAAGCGACCACACGGTGGTTGTTCTATTGCTCAAAAGAGGCCGCTGGAATATATTTTCCCACTTCGTATAGTGTGCACTGAAACAGGGAATGAAGAAAAATGATCATCAATTTTCCATTATTTTTTCTTATTGATTTCCATTCTCTATTTGCATCGTTGGAATGCCGTACAGTTAATCAGTGCCATCTCTAGCGGCACCTTACAAACTGGTGTCCCTACCGGTGCAAGCGGCTTTAATTTACAATCATTTGCCCCGTGGGCGTAATCGATTAATTGATCACCTTCGGAACCTTTCGCACGGCAAAAGTGCGCAATGCGTTAAACAAATCCCTAACGCCAGTGTCATTTTATTACTTCTACAGATTAAACATCCTCCTCGCCGGTTCCTTTAGCCGCTAGCGTTGCGGTTCGAATCGCTAATCAACGCGCGTGGGTCTTGCTTCTGCAGCTTTCTGCAAGGTGCATCATGTGCACGCGAACCGAAGGTTTCGCTTGCGGGACTGCGTCGTACTCACAAGCTATTTCCCTCTGATCATCCGTTTCCCACAGCTATCCGGGCAGCCATAAGCCGTTTCAGATCCACTCAGAACGACCGATCGAAAACAAATAATTTACTCAACACATTACGCCGCCGCCGTACCGTAAATGTTGGCAGAGGGAATGGTGGAAGTCCAAATGCGTTTTGCATACGGTAATATGCGCTTACCATGCGCTAATCGACATTATCATCATCACCATCGCCGACGAACGAGCGGATACGCAATCCGAGAGAAGTGGAATTTTTCTCTCACGGTTCTTGCGGTGCGTAATGGCGATGTTTTAATTAAATCGCTGCGATGTTTACTTGATTATTTCAGTTTCCAGTCCAGTAATGTGCTGTTCGTGAAGAATTTTTATGGTGATTAGCAAAGTCGTGTAACGAAAGAGCGTTTGGACTGTAATCATATTTCATATGCCACTTCGCCAAGAGAACACCAACAACATCGCAATAATTGTCACAGTAAACATGAATTTATTTCCTTTCGCTGCCATGTACAAGATGTCTGACTGTGTAAATTGGATGGTTTTCCTAATAAACGATTAAGTATAATAGAATATGGATAATGGTTTACATAGGGTTAGCTAAGTTTATCTGTTAGGAATTTGTAGCTGGAGTTCTCTTGGGGTGTATTCTAACATATTTTTGACTTACACCAATAAACTATCCAACGGAGAACATCAAAACCTAGGAATTCGTCTGAAAGTTCAAAATACTTCTACCCACAGGACCTAATGCGACTGTATAATACAACGATCTTATCTTATCTTATATTAACGATCTTGGAATACGGATGCATTTGCTTCCATTGAACAACCAATACGCATATATCAGAAGTAAATAGTATTCAATATCGTTGTCTTAGGATGGCACTGGGCAGTATGAAATCTACTCATACGATGTGATTTCCTCATCCCTGGAAGTGAAGTCCAGAGCGATTCGCTTCGTCCTTCTCTGCATTTCACTGTATCCAATCCTCTTGTTATTAAAAATTTCAATTAGCTTCAAAAGACCGGTTCGAAATGCATAACCACGGATAATTTTGTAACTTTACAGGCAAACCCTAACGCCACACGAACAATCAACTGCGTCAATTCAACGAAATCCTACAATTCCCTGTTGGCAATCGATACCATAGGAGAGGGAGGACGAAGAACATTCCAAATGATCTTCGCTGGAGGACAGTTTCCAGCTTTTTTGTGAATGAGTATGGCCATCCCAATAAGAAACAGTTCTTTACTGACGGATCTTCTGTGGACCTCATACATAAAATATTGGATCTTCTAAGCTCTCTGTTCAATAAATCGTTTAGAATATCGCTCATTTGGCAACATGCTCATTGCGATATTCCCAGCAATGAAAAGACATATCTCGTGAGGACTACATTTGACTTCGCCAAAGAGAACGGAATCTCCTTGTAATGTCTTTCGCTTCTCTCGTTTTCTTCCGTAGGTAGTACGCACTTTTCGTTTGTTTGGAGTACTTAGATGTTGTCTAAGTAGTGATTTCTTTTCAGATGAGGTCGTACTACCAAATAGGTCAAAATTTGGACAATACGAATGACACTATCTCAACAACCTGCAACCTCCTGTCCCTGCAACCACATAAGGAGCTGTTCAAAGGTCGTGTAGTGATCTTGGACGTGATCGTCAAGAGTGTAGTGATCTTGGTTTTAAGTTAAAAATAAAATGAAATGTCAAATGTAGAAGGTTCTGAGTTTCGATGGCGAACATACGTAGTGCCGGTGACCAAACGAATAATAAACAGCAACCACAAGTGACATTATAAAACTAAAAGACAGATCGTCTTTAGATGCAATTACTGCCGAGTTCAACAGGGATAAGGTGTATTGTTTTTGGTGTTTTGTGTTGAGAGAAAAAGGTGTCTCCTAACCAAATAGTTCTAAGAAGTTTTTGTGTGAATATTAAATAGTGTTAGATTAGTGTAGCTTGTAATATATACAGCCTGGTTGTTCTACCAAGAATTAAAAAAATCACATCTCTTTCACATTACAGTTCTAGAAATCATGTAGAAAACCTACACAAACATCTATTTATCTTAAAAAATATATTTATATGTAAAGTTGATAACGATTGTTTTGCTCAACCGTTGATCTTGTCAGCTCAAAATACGCCCAATGCACCATTAGCAACGTGCGAAAAATTATTCCAATTATTTCGCAAGCCAGATATGCCCACACGGTATTATTAATGAGCACTCCATAAACTGTGATCGCTGTATCGATCATGATCGCCACAACACTCCAACCCGTCGCCAGTAAGCCGATAATAGCTGACCCCACAATATATCACCAAATGCAGGTGTTTAGTGGACACGTGTTGGCGAACAACTGGCGGTTGTCCCTGGGCAATCGATAACCCACCGCAAGCAAATATTTAACATTCCTCCTACAATTATCCCTGGTTACGGTGGGTGACTTACCAAACGTAATGGCGGTAATGTGTTGTTTTTCACTTGGAAGTCATTTTTCACAATCCCGTCCCACGCTATTTGGCAGATATGCTCCCGGTGCGGCTTAAAAACAAACTGAAATCAAATATTTCCTACAACCTGTAGGAATGTTGTTATTTCTGTTGTTTTTTGGCTCCTGCTGCTCGCAATCAGTACAATTGCAGGAATGCAATTGCCAATCGGTGACCTTCACGATATCGAACCCTTCCGCGCGACATTATGCTTCCCGCTACTGGCCCTTTGCTGTCACAGTCACAGCCAAACAGAATGCTGGAATGCATGCCAAATGCCAGCTCCTAGGCAAACCCACTGCACCAAAACCTTCACCTGACAATCGCAAACAGCCGGGAATTAGTTGAGCTAAATCAACGCAACGGATAAATTCAAATGTCACCTTCAGCATCAACCTACAGGTCTTGTGTACTGTGCATACGATTTGCTCGTTATTTTGCTTTGGTTGTGCGCCTCTCTCTCGCTGTCAGTAGGTTGCAACTTTTGTTTCTTGGGTTTTAATTAAGATTCAATTAGACTTTGTAAATAAAACAACAAATTTCTTCTAAGGAATAGTTATTTTAGCTATCGGCCCTTTCAGGAAGACTATTACCATCCAGCCCACCAATCTAATCCGACATCGGTCATGAAAATTTACGATCACCTGCATACCGAAGGCACAGTAATCCTAGCGCCAACCGGAGGCCATCGGGCACTTTGCATGGAACGGCAACGGCTGAATGTTAATTAGGATGATTATTCGATCGGAATGATGGCACTAAGCGTGTTCGATACAGCGTGGCAATATATTGTCCATAAATTACCATCCGACGCAATTAAGCATGGCATTGCGATGCTTCCTGCAGCGCCGGTCGACGCTTTTATGACTGTTTGCCGGAGAGATTTGCATCGAAAGTGAAACGATCTTCGTTTGTGCTGTGTTTTTGTCTCGGCAAGTAATTTCCTATCCATTTTATACAATAGTGAATTGTACAAATTAGAGACAATGTTTGTGTATCTAGAGTTTGGAGTTTTTATGCAGGACGAAGATTTGAGAGCATAATCTTATACCTCCTCACAGAATCCTGTAGTTGTCAATGACAGAACTTAAAATAAATTATCTCTATTTTAATTTATGTTTTGTCGTGATGGGATTGAATTACTATCCCGGTCTTATCATGTAAAAGACCGAAGCTGCTGTTATATGCATACAAAATTAGAACCAGGCCAACATTTTTGCGAGATTCAATTGTATGAATTCTCGTCTTCTTTACTTTTTACCAGGCGTGCTCCGAAATTTTACTTACATATTTGCCGTATTCCTTATTTTAAATTGTTATTATATTAAATTGGAATAATTTTGCCGTTCATTTGCTAGTTCTTATAAAACTCGTTGATCTTGAAATATATTTGCTCGCGCAGAAAATGTGTAATTACTGTACTATTACATTAAACCTACTTAGCAGACCAGCTTAATGAAATAAATTGACCTCCTATTTGGTGCGGTCCGGCGACCAATGCGATAGTGGCGCCAGGCTTCAATAATCGGATAGTCGGTCCTCAATACAGGGGAACGGTCCAGATGGGATTCGAACCTCGGTCCTGCAATTTAAGACTGGCGCCGCTCATTTCCTCGGCCACCGGACCAGACTGCCCTATCATCATCAGCCTCGACTATGAATTACGGGGTATGAATAAGTCTTAGTATGCCATTATATGGCTAGCGTATCCGAATAATTCGTTGTGCCAAATAAAAAGAAAAATGCAATCAAAATAGTGAAGCATAATGAATTAACAATGAAAACCATCAATCATGCTACTTAGAGTGGATGAAGTTACTTAGTAAAAATAATTTACTTTTTAATTATGTGTTTAATTTTATTGCCAAATTAGATTCTAGCAAAACGTCTTTGATATTTAAAACAATTGAATAATTTTCAACTTAATTCAACTCATTTCAATAATTTTTTATTCAATTTTCAAAATGTTGAGCATACTTTGTGAGCTATCAAACATAAATCATATGTAATAAGTTATGATAATCTTGCACCATTCCTGCCTTATGAATAGGGCTCTGTTCGTTGCTGGACAGTACAATAAAAGGAATTTCCTAGTAATAAATAATACATGTGATAACACGCTGCCGATTACCGAGCCACTAAAAGCGAATGAATTCATTATTTCTTAAGCACAGCACAATTTACACGCTCCACTTTACAGCGACAAATCATGCTTTCCTGCTATCCCGCACCGGCCACTCAAACGGGATAGGTCCTCGTGCTCGATTTTAAGTCGCACAACACATTAGTCATTTGTCCTGTCTAAACCCGGACGGCGAAACAATAAAAACCAAACCACCAGCTCGGAACACTAGCCGGGCAATAAATTTTAAACGAGAACAAATCGATTGCTAATCAACCCGTGGTTTTTATCAAACCCAACGCCCAAGAGCGAAGGGCGCTCCCGAAGTCACCGTGACTAATGGCTGCCCGGTCACATTAGTGCGATCATTAGCCTGCACTTCGGCATCTTACGAAGCGGCCGGTAATGTGGAGTGCTCCACCGTACCACGATCACCGCGAAATGACATACTGCCGCAGCGCTCCGTTTCGACGATCGATCCGGGGTCCCAACCATGGCAAGCATTCATCACGTGTCGTGACACGATCCTTGTCTCCCGTTCGGTTCAGTTGTCTGTTGAAAAATGATGCCGAGCCTTTTCGAGTCGGAAGGCCCGATTGGCTCGTTCGAGTGTTCATTAGGCGAAAATTAATGAAGACAGTACAGTTAATCAGCGGTCGATCGATGCAATGGGTGATCGGGACGTTGAAAACCACCTTCCGCCTTTTTGTTAAAAGTGAGTAGAAAATGAAACAAATAAAAAAAACCGCTATATAATTTACCTAAGGTCGCTAGTATGTCATCGTTCTTTGTCGCGCTGCATTTAGCAAAGAAAAACAGTGCAATTGCATCGATTGCCCACAAAAACCACACCACGCTGGTGCAATGTGATCGCGAACCGTGGGGAGCTAATTCGATTTGAATTATCACATCCCGCGCATCGACCGATCGATGGGCCGCAAAAGGAAGTGATGTGTTCGCGTGCAACTCTCTTACACGCGTGGGGACACTCGTTCGAGCAAGGCGACCGGGAACCGAAACGAACCATTTGTCATTAATCAATAGGCACTACAATTAATGGTCGTGTTTGATTAAGCCATTCCGCTGTGCACGATGGCGACATGCAAAACGCGTCCCGATCGATGCAATCGATGTGTACGATCGTGTGATCTCATTCCACCGCACATTCCATTCCATTCTATTTGCACCTGTTGAGTGTTTTGTGTGCTGTGTGCATATGTGAAGTCGCAGCTATATGGAAGCGATCGCACAGTACGTGTTTTTTTGTGTGGCTGAACATCTTAACGCGATCAAAGCACTAGCATCCTAGCTCAGTTGAGAACTGACCTAGAATATGTGCCCCAAGAAACCGCAATCGTGGGAGATTGTATCGTCTGCGTTCAACGCGCATGGTGACACGTTCAAGTGCCGCTTTAAAGCATTAGACCGCACTCTGTGGTTGGTATAGAAGAGGGTTATTCATTTTGCCATAGTAACTACTGATGTTGGAGAAAATGGAATGAAAGGAGAATGAGAAACTAACATGTAGCAACACAAAGAAAACTACTTTAGTTGTATGATAGTTAGATAATTCACAATTGGAAAAACCCTATTAAATAGTTAGATGACCCTAGTAAATTCAAGTCACAAAATCCAGAAATGGCTGGCAAAGAAAACCAGAAGAAAAAAACACAATTATGTTTTTTATTCATCTGATAATACAATGGTGATCAGCATCCGAAATTTGGTGACTTCGCTCGTAAGGCTTACTGATAACTAGATCATGACAGTCATTTAAATTTTTATTAGACTTATTTTACGAAATTGAATGATAGTTTAATTCTTGCTCCAGAGATCTTTGATTCCGCATAACTTCCTTGAGATACCCAATATCTTCGAATAATATTAATCCTGACAACCAAATATGTAACAATGAATCTGCCTTTGTACACATTTCTCAAGGATACTCGAGGATAGTAAAAAGAAGATTAACTGTCATGTTTGTTAATCACAGTCCTGGAAAGATTAATTGCTTGGCATACAGTAAACATATAAAATGCTGAGACTTCTATACCTATTTAATAAACGAGTCAAGGATTCCATATGTTAGACATCAGTTTTATATGCACTCTGTCTGATGATAGTTGACTCATGATGCTCCAACACTACCATAATCATAAGTGAATTCATCTGGAGAATTATCCAAATTTGTCATCAGCCCTCATAGTCACGATAACTCCACCAAGACGCGAAAGAGAGGGCATCTGAAAGAAAACGCGAAAGGACAATAATTCGCGTTTAATATTACCCTTTTATTAACCTACTGATGAAGTTTTATTTATAATTTCACCTATAACTATACGATAAACAATATTCAAATATTACTTGTTTTGCTGAGCGGGATCCGCTTTGACAGAATATCAAGCAAAACCTTCAAGGCAACACTTTGCTTGATTTTCACACTTTCAAACATCCCATCGACATAAGCTTCGGCATAAGGCGTCGCGTGACAGTTGCTGCTGAATAATTTATAATCCTTATCGTGGCGTATCATTTTCACAGCTTTGCCCCGCACTCAGCTCACCGATAAACGGTTCCATGTTTAACCGTATCGAACCGGCTGCAACTCTCCCACGCATCGGTACCAAAGTGGCCACGGTGCCCGGTTAGAATCTGGTTGCAGTGCCTGCTCTTTCTGCTACAGGAGTTTTGTTTCGTCAAACACACACACATGACCAACACTCATCTTAATGATACTTACGCGGGCGCTTTTGACATATGTGTCGCGGGGTTGACAAGATTCTAAAGTTTTTTTTTGTTTGTTAGTGTTGTCACTCGATGCTTTTCTTCTCGAGTTTGTGCCGGGCTGGTTCTGAATGCGGTAAGTTGAGATCGATCAGGCTGGTTGCGAAAGTTGTGCAGTTGTGTATGACCTTCAGCTGTCATTTAGCGGAATAGCTGTTGCGCTCCCGACTCCTCACGAATCCCGATCGCATACCGCATACCACCTTGAGTGCCAATACTTGTCGCTTGTCGTTAGTGTGCGTCAAATGTGCATTTATGGGTTAATTGCAGCTGACCGGTTTTTGGGGTCGCAGCTGAAGTCGAGCCTCCCGTTTTCGGTTTCCGTTCTATTGTAAGCGTTGTCGAGTAAGGTAGACCGGCAAGCGGCAGTGCAGTAGGCTTATGGAGCAGAACGGTTGTCTCACAAAACCGGGAGACAGCCATACGAATATGATCCACTTCACAAAGCGTACTCCACTACTCCTGCACGGCACTATAGATAAAGTGCAACTGCACAGCAGTACCGCGTGTGGTGTTAGAGACGGCAACGAGAAGAAGGTTAGTTCTGCATTTTCTACTACCGCAGTGTGGAGTACACACGTATAAAAGCTTACAGTATGGGACGGTGACAGGGACAGTTCGCTGACGATCGGATGTCATGCCGGGCCGCAAAAATGTCGATCGCTGAAGGATCGCGAACAAGTGTGGGTTTTTTGTTCGTTTCTCTTTCGCAAAGTTGTCTAATTGTGAGCGGACGTGGCGAAGGTTTTAGTGCACGGTTCCTTGCAGATTTGGAACAGGCTACGTTCGCACGTAAATTGGGTGGGATTTCATGAGTGTGTGTAGGCAGAAGTTTGCGTGTTGGAGATCTTTCATTCCCATCCCCTGACAAAATGTTACATTACCTCCGGTACCAATCGATTAAGAAGCCATCTTGTGTTTGAGAGCAAGTGTATGTGCAGCGGTGCATCGAGAAGTGATTGCGTTTTAGTGCATAGACGACCAGTGATGTGTGCGAAGGTGGACATCTGAAAATTGAAAGTGATCTGAAACGATTTTTAGCGACATTCACCTGCCGTGTCGTGAGCGTCTCGATCAACTATCAAACGACATTCAAGCAACATTAAATGTATGTGGCTGCTTAAAAGTAAGTGAATGCCAAATTTTTATGGATATTTTAAAAGTTGTTAGCTTTATTTTCTTCTTCTTTGAAATGGTTTTTCCTTTACTTCTTGTTTGGTTTTCGGTCATGCCATGTATGTTCAATAGTCAAGTACTCCTAACGGGTGATCCAACCGAATCGATAATCGATGGGATTTGAACCTCGGTCCTATCGTTTGAAAATGCCGCTATCGCAACGGCCACCGATCCGCTTCACACCAGGATTGTCTGTGTACTTATAAAATCGATATCCTAGAACTTTATTGTTAATTTTTTTGCATTTTCTTTGTACTGTCATTAGACGTGATTATTTTATTTCAGTGGAAAATTTTCTTCATTTTGCTTCCTCAATTTGTAATGTTTCGTTACCATAGAAGAAAATTTCAATTTTAAATTTGTTTCCTTTCTTCTCTTTTTGCCTTTGCGTTTGAAACATTGTAATTGTGTTTCATTTTGATACTATTTCATGAAAATTAATTAAAGACATCCCTTCAATAAGGCATTATTGAACGGGTGTTAATTAAAATAATCGACACATGACAAAATAAATGTCTTTACATTAATTATTCACAATGTCCTTCAGGGCCATCGCAACAACAATATGAACAAGTCTCATCATACTGATGATGCTATCAGTAGGGAAGTGCAGTTTTACGACTATTATGTTTAACGCAAATTTGGCCACTTTGAGCAAAACAACAAAGTAACGCCTTGGCAGACACTAAACTTTATGCATGAAAGTTGTCGCTCCCAATCGTGTTCGGATCGGATCGGACCGTTTGTGACATCAATCATCTTAATTATCGCATTTCGGAGAAGGTTGAACACTCTCCATGCTAATGCGAATTAGCCAGTGTCTTAGCAAACATGGCGATGAAGAAAATGTCATCCAAACGTCTGTTATGAGCACTTGCGATCGTACTTGATCGAATCTCATTACATCGTTTTCGAAATTGCTCACTAGCACGATACGTTTTCGGCGATCGTATGGCCTCGCCCAAGACCACCTGTTCTGGGGCAAGTTCTGTCCACCGGCAAGCCTCACGTGTGTACCAGTGTGCAAACCACGATGGCTATCGCGATGGGGTCAACATCAACGGTAGCAGACGTTCCGTGCACCATCCACCATGTATGGTGTGGGTAATAAAATATAATGATGACACTGTCACTTGCATATTAAGCCCGCGCCCATTTGCAGACCTCTTTACCCCTCGCATACCTTTTCAAGTCTTTGTTGAAACGGTTATTTCTTTTTTTCGTTTGTTACTGCACAGTTTGCACGATCGCACTTGCTGGTATGATCGTTCGTTTTGGAATGTCTTTCTTCCCGGTTGCTTCCTGATGGTGGTGGAGATGTTTTACTTCCCTCTTCTTTAGTGCTTCTTACCGTTTTTGTTTGTACCACTGTATGGCAACCGATTTTGGGTATGTTGGCCACGATTGCAGTGGGATCCGATCCGGGGTTCGATAGCCTTCACCGTCGTCTACCCAGTTTTGCGACAGCTCGCACACGTCCCAAGTTTTGATTGCTTCGCGGAACGCAAAAGCGCATACCCTAACGCGAAACCTATCAGCCACCGCGTCAAGTGCCGGTTTGGTTTTGACTTCTCGGCTGTGTGCTACTTCTTTCTTACCCTTTTGTTTTCCCCTTTTTTTTATTCGCATTTTTTTCCTGTTTCGTCCCATATCAACGATCGAGGAAGTTTCAGCGACTTTGACAGCCAATTGAAAGGTGTTGTGTGTGCAGCGATGCAAGACAAATGATCGGCTGAACGTTTGGTTTGATGCGAACTCATCCCGGAGCGTGTAAGGCGTGCATCTTTGCTATTCCTCTCCCTCCCTGGCAGGGTGGCTTTTGTGTGGCTGGACCATGTTTATTGCTATCGCCCACCGCAACCGGTGGGTTATCTGACACGGATGACTCGCGAACTCGCGGAACGCATCCCCGATCCGCAATCCACGACGGATGGCCCCAACGGGCAGGATGATAATAAACTTATTTGCTATTGATTTATTGCACAAAGCATCCCAACACTTTCTGGGCTCGAAACGGGAAAGGAAACGAGCCGCAAACCCAATGGACAACGGCAATCGATCGTATTGTTGACGGTTTGTTACCTTAATGACTTTCCAAAACCAACAGTGGAAAGGAACGGAAACGGTGCCCTTTTCAATGCAGCGATAAACTTATGCTCGAACGGTTAACAAATCGATATCAATGAGAACGTGCTTTTTTCATATTTTCATTTGTTTCCTTCATAATTTCTGCAATTTGTCGATGAATTGTTCAGCATCGGTTAAATTCCATTTAGTACTTATAGCTGCCACAGTGGCTTTTTGTTCGAGAAGAAAACCCCAGCTACAACAATAACGCTCGGAAGAGTTATGATTCGTCTTCATTCTTACCTAATGAAACGATTGCTGACGAATGAATTGCCACGGCAAATAGAATGGCAGGTGTGGTTTGGTGAAAATGCTTTTATAAAATACACATATCCGGGTGTCGTTCACGGTGACCATTTATGCTATAACGTTCAATTTAATTAATTGGGAATTAAATTAAAATAAAAGTAATGGATTATTATCATTCAAAAATGTCATATATTTAGAAAAAATGTGATCTTCTTCTTGATCTATTTGATAATGTCGGCAATATAACCTAAACCGCTATCGCCTCGATCACCAGACCGGCCTTTAAACTCAATAACTTAAAATAATTCAAATGTCCTACCAGTTCTTGTTTTTGTCTTAGACATTTTGAAATTCCCAGTGTAAGTAAAAGAGTTAAAGAACATGTATTTATTATTTTTATTTATTTATTTGATTACTACGACACTTCGTCGCAGTTGATTTATACAGGGCTCATAAAGCATATCCTCCTTGTGCGATGAAGATATTTTTGTTAGCTTTTTCCCGCATTGATATATATATTCCTCAGTCTTTCTTGTTAAAACCGAAGTCTTGTTGGAATTGTTGGAACAATTTTATCGCTCAAAGATTTTATGGTATAACCGGTATCTTTTTTGCATGCAATTACTTTATGATAGATTCATACTAAGATCAGTTTTCGATATATTCGCTGTTGTTATGAAATTGAATACTGGGATTGACCAAGCCTTTTGGAGACACCAAGTGACACGCTAAATCTAGAAGTTTAGAATCTGGACTGAATCCAAAGGGCATTGGACCCCCAAGAATAGAATATGATGAATTGAGGTTCGGTTAGTGTTGATGCTTTCAGGCAGTGGTAGAACTAATGGTAGGCGCAATAGACTACCTCCAAGGGTCCCGTCTGCTAAGTGTCCCTGAAAAGTTTGGATAATAGTGATACCACCTTCGCACCATTTTATTTGGTCTCGATTTTTAAACTAACGAGCATGTTAAGGGACTTGTTAAGTTAAAAGTTTGAGAATTCTTCATGTTTTACATTAATGATTGTGGATACTGGTAGAGGCCCGACTTTCCTGCTGCTTGGGGGTTTCAAGAGGTTTAAACTTCCACTAGGTGGTGAATGCAACGACGAATAAAGTGCGGGACCGTCAAGGGACCCGTCGGTTGTGGGACCCTGAAGAGTCTCGTAAAGCATTGAATCTCATGAAGTCATCATGCAAAGCACGATAGCATGGCTTTCTTTTCAGACGGTTTGCGAAATCTCCACCAACCCTATTTTCGATGACAACCCCATTTTTATTAGATTTTTTCATCAGGATCTAGCAGGTCAGACCCGGGTGCTGGTGTTAAGCCCCAACTTTCATTCATAAAGAGCTAAATAGAGCTACATCCACCATTAATTCCACTGCCCATCTCAGTCAGCTTCAAAAAATTCGGTTCTTAGCGATGAAGGGCTAATTATAGGATTTTTTTCTGGACTTTAGTGATTTCATTATGTTTTATTGTCTGTCTTACCGAATCGAGCCATTTTTTGTGTAAAATTATCACAGTTGTAAATCCTTCATTGCATGACATAAATATCTCTCTCTAATATTAAACTTAAGAAAAACTTAATGAACATTTACCACTGTGCAAACTCTGTACGGCTTTTAGTACCGGTACCTGCCGCCATATCAGACTGGCAGCACCGTACGGGATGAACAGCAATAAGTTCCTCTAGCGTACGTTTGGTGGACTCTCTCAGGGGAAGTTTGCTTTAAATTTAAAACCACCCCTAAATAAAAGGCACAACCACTCACTACCCCTATCGACGTGGAATCACACGCAAATGGGGAAGTTTTCGCCACAATCTAAAGCGAGACAGAAACATAG